>PVIU01003185.1:0-151122 GCA_004026605.1 Ondatra zibethicus | reverse complement strand
TAGGATAGAATTTTTCCCCTCAGTTAACACCCTTTCCCTTACTAAGTCAAACCTTCTTACTGTGTAGCTCAAATTTCTCTTGCCTCAACTCTTGAGTACCAGATCATGGATGTGGGCTCTCATACCCAACTGACCAAATTTCTTTTTCTATTTCCTGCTATAACTGGGTTCTCAATGTGGGAGAAGGAACTCTCCCCAGTATAGAGTGAAGGAATTCTTTGTATAACATTAAAAAAAGAAAAGACTTATCCATGTATATCCCCATACCAAAAATATTATCTCTGTTGTGCCCTAGATATGAGACACTTTTCAGTATAGGTGTGATCTGGGAAGCTGTGGATGGCAGTACATGAAGAAAGACGAAAAAGTGCTGTGGCCAACCGGTCAGCTCTGTCTCAGACATCGTCTGTAGATGGCTGTGTGACCCTTGTAACTTGTTGGCAAGCTGATAAATGAAGCTTTTTTTTCTAATCCTGTTATTTCTGGGACCATTCATTACCACTTAGAATATTTCTCTTATTTTTTCTTTCATTTAGGGCTTTATAACTCATCTTCCTGTTAAATATATTTTTAAGATAGTATCTTAGAAAAATTAATGATTGAACTCTCAAAAGTAATTTTGTTTTGTTGTAGTAATAACCTTATTTTTTCCTACTGATTTGAAATAAAACCCCAGACTACACTAAAAATTTTGTATACCCTATGACCAGTTTTTATTGCAAGTATTTTAAAAAGAAGTTTCTTTGTTTGTGTATGTGTATATGTGCCTGTATATGTCTCTGTGTGTATGTCTGTCTGTCTGTCTGTCTATGAATGTATGAGTGTGTGGGTGCACATGTGAAGCAGAGAAGAGAGCATTGGGTGTCCTCTTCCATCCCTCTACCTGTCCTGAGGCAGGGTCTCTTTACAAACCTAAAACTAACATTTAGTGAGATTGGGAGCTCACAGACCACAGTGATTTGCCTGTTTGTACCTCCCTAGAGCTGGGATTGCAGAGATTTGTGTAGAATCACATGATGGCTTGTTACATGGTTGCTGAGATCCAAACTCAGAATTACAGGGCAAGTGCTAACTGCTGAGCCATCTCTCCATACCCAAAGGAGACCTAGGAAGATCTGTTACCTTTTGCCTTCTTTTTACTACCATATGTAAGAAAGCATTTAAAGAATTCTCTGATTTCTTCTGTGTATATGTGTGTGTGTGCACACGCGCGCCAGGTTTCTATAAAAATGTTACTCAAATCTTGTGTGAATTGTGTCTTGAACTCAGGTAATAGAAGAGAAGCATGAAATCCAGACCCTCTGACAATAGGAAAATCATTAGTTGTCATAGAAGATTGCACATATAATGGAAAATAATCTTACTAACTTGGTATTAGATCAGATAATTTAATTATCTAAGAAGTCTCACTTTAATGAAGCAACTTAAAATAGTCATTATATAGTCTAATGTATACTGTATGTTAAAAATTCATACACATTTTAATAAATAAATATATTCATACTCTTTCCTGCTTCTTTTCCCATTCAGCTAAGGTAAAATGTTGATGTTTTTATTTTACTTCTAAAATAAGTTTATATAACTTTTAAAATTCTTTATTTTTGTACAGTTTGCATAACTTTTATGTCTTTAATTACTCTGGATACAGCTTATTTTAAGGTATTTTTATTTATCTGTAATCAGCTTGACAGTTAATCCAGTTAAGAAACTCCTGTGAATATATATGTCATACTAGTTACTAGCTTGTTTTTCCTACAGTGGTTTGGTAATCTGGTTACAATGCAGTGGTGGAATGACCTGTGGCTAAATGAAGGTTTTGCAACTTTCATGGAGTATTTCTCTGTGGAAAAAATATTCAAAGAGCTCAACAGTGTAAGTACTGTGTTTAATTATCCTATGAGGAGGGAATAGGAAGGTTATGAGTTATTTACCATGTATTTTTTATGCATTTGAGGTAAGTAAATATTTTTAGAAAGTTATAACCACATCTATAATTCTGGAGATTTTACAATTAGAATCACACTCTTGCTTATTGATGTAGTTCATTGAAGGTTGAAATAGTTATGTGTGATCATATTTTTTTACTTTAGGATGAATATTTTAACTGCTCCATTTTATTTTTGATGTGGTTTTTCTGTTTGAAGGAATTTGGATAAAGTTGGAAAATTTGTTTTGTTAAAAAACTTAAAATATTTCTATAAAGAGAAATGAAATGAAGACTGACTTCAATATTGCTTTTCATGTAGTCACTAAGTGCATTCTTCCAGCAGTTCTTAAACGCATATAAGTTGCTAAAATAATAAGTGAATAAATAAATAAATTGTCCTTGCTGCGTACAAACCACGTCATCCTGTTTCAAAGACATGAATAACATCCTCTTATAGAGAGCTATTATGCTATGAGTTGTGTCATTAGAGTTTGGAGAATATTTCCTGCACTCGCAGATGTTTAGACATAGTAGGCCATAATTTGACAGATATTTCTGAAATAATCCAAGCATTATTGGGCAGCTGAGGGAAAGCATGAGCATGGGTCCCTCAAACTATAGGAAACTTCCCACATAGAAATGTTTTCAACCCTAAAATTCTGTGACTTGCTGTTAGACTCCCTACAGACATTATTCAGGTTCTTGAAGTAATACTCTTAAGAATTTCCAGTTTGACATTTCTGTATACAGGGCCTGTTTAAAACTTCAAGTACTTTTCAGTTGGAATACTAAGTTTATTAAGTGTGTTACCTAATTAAGCAATGAAATACACACTTTCACCACTTGGGGGTGCCCAGAAAGCTTAAAATTCTAATATGCATTCTAGGGACACTTTTGGCTGAGCTATGCTTTCAAACTGAGTTGTACTTTATATAAAATAACCTTAACTAAGAATTGTATATTATTTTAACAGAAACTCAAGGTAAGGACCAAGTTTCTGTCCTAAGTTTCAACTTTTATTTTAAAAATATGCTTTAATCTTTTTGAATGAATATTTATCTTGGATATTCAGATTTGGAAATTCGCTTTTATTAGTTGTAGATTCTTAATTTTACAGTTGTGCTCTTCTTTGGAAATGATAATTCTTATGTCCTTCAATTTTAAGTACAGTTTTAAATTTAAGGACTATTTATAGACTGTATTTTCAGCAGTTTATATGCTAAAATTTAGTAAGCCCAGAATTTTTTATCCTGTAGCAATTTTCATAACTGTATAAATGCATAATAATTGCCTTTATACTGGGAATGACTTCCTACCACTTTATTTTTTTACTAGTATGAAGACTTCCTAGATGCTCGTTTGAAAACCATGAGGAAAGATTCCTTGAATTCATCCCATCCAATATCATCATCTGTTCAGTCTTCAGAACAAATAGAAGAGATGTTTGATTCTCTTTCCTATTTTAAGGTATTACTGTGCACAAAGAAAAGTACTTTTTTTTTTTTTTGAGACAGGGTTTTTCTGTCCTGGAACTCACTCTGTAGACCAGCCTGGCCATGAACTCAGATCTGGCTGACTCTGCCTGCCAAGTGCTATGATTAAAGAAAGGCTTGCACCACATCACCCAGCTAAGAAATATACTTTTAATAGACTTTAAATTCATTTTGTAAGTCAGCAAACAGCTTAATTCATATTAAAAATTGAATAAATATTGCTTTGGGGGTATCCTATTATACTGTTTAAATTTTAAACAGGTCAATCTGTTTAAACGTTTGTCTTAATTTTTGTGAGTGTTTCTTTCTCTGTCTCCATCTTAGTCACTGTGATTAGTATTCATGCAGTGAAGCAGATTCTATAAGAATTCATCTTTCAAAGTTAGTTTTATCTATTGTTCTATAAGTAGAATGTGTTCTGAGAAAAGAAGGACCTGAGCAAAGCCCTTTATTTTGTTACTCAGAATTGAGGTATTTTCCAGAATCAAGATCACAGAAATAATTAAGCAAAAAGGTTATTTTAATAATTGACGGTTATGATTACCCTTCAGGGTGTGAGGTATAAGCACCAGGTTTGTGGATGGAAAGTATAGAAGCTCTGTTGGGATCTGAGCAGGTTGGAGAACAGAGAAAGTGTGGTTCCAGTGTTACTCGAATTTATAATGTCAGAGGATGATGTTAAAACCAATTAGCCTGCTGGGCGCTGGTGGCTCACACCTTTAATCCCAGCACTCGGGAGGCAGAGGCAGGCGGGTCTCTGTGAGTTCGAGGCCAGCCTGGTCTACAAGAACTAGTTCCAGGACAGGTTCCAAAGCCACAGAGAAACCCTGTCTCGAAAAACCAAAAAAAAAAAAAAACCAAAAAAAAAACAATAACCAATTAGCCTTTTTTTTTTCTCTCTATTAGCCCTTTGTGTTTGATTGCCAGATTACTTGGCTAGTAAATCCATGTGCTAGATAGAGAAGAAAACACATTGAACATTTGAGGATAGAACCCATATTATAAAAAAGCTCAAAATTGGGTGGTAAATACATGTGGAAGAGTAAGAGAAGTTGTATGTGCTGAACTAGTATAGAGAATTTATGCATGCTGGAGAGATAATACTCTGAAGAGGAGATTTGAAATATTTCTAAGAACACAAGTAACAGGGTGGGGCATGAATGGAATAGTGTGCTCTGCAGAGAAGAATCAGGAGTGCTGATGGCTGGGGCAGTGACATTTATGCAGAGATGGGGTCAGAGTGAGTTGGGAAGGTAAGAAAGGAAGCACGAGCCTCAGCTGCAGCAGGGCCTGAATGCCATAAGAAATCTAGGCATTTTTTAATATAAGGATGACATGTTTAAACTTGATATTTAGAAAACTTAAATTGGACTCAATTTATAAAGTGGATTACAGTAGGGAGGAAACAAAAATGAGACGTGACACTGAACGTCAGACATGCAGTGGTGAACATTCAAAATGAGTGCTCATCACAATGGGAAGAAACAAGATCTAAAAGTAAGAAGAGTTTTTGAACTTGAAGAACGTGGTGGGCGACAGGGTAAGGCAGAAATGTTTTCCAGATTCAAGCCTTCATCAAGAAGGAAGGAAATTATAGTATTTTTAACAAAAAATCAGCAGTTTAATTTGGTCTAAAAATATATACATTAATTTCCCTTTATCTGAAGTTTTATTTTCTGTGGCTTCAGTTACCTATTACTAACCATCCTATGAAGACTATTAAAAGGAAAAGTCCAGTAATAAGCAATTCATAAGTTTTGAACGGCATGTCATTCTGAGTTATGGAAGAGTTCATGCTGTCCTGCCTTGATACAAGTCAACCATTTCTCCAGTGCATCAGTGCTGTGTATGCCTCCTCCCCGTTCATCACTAAGTACATCTCAGTTATCAGATCAGCTGACTCAATGAGGGCCTATGGCCAGTATCGCTTGTTTTATTAATGATCCTTAATGCACAAGTATGTAGTTGAATATGAGTCTGAAATTCAGAAGTAAAATCTAGTTAGATATATAAATCAGGAGGCTAAAGCCCCTAGAGTTGAGAGCAATGAAAAAGAAAATTTAGGTGGTGAAAATGAGAGGCCCAAGGATCTAAAGAGCAAATGGCAGGGCACACCAAACTTTTGTCATTGGGAAGATAAGATTCAGGAAAAAGAAAAAAAAACATGGATTGGAGATAAAATTAGTAACACTATCCCAAGAGTGGGTCTCTAAAGACTTTCAAGCAGCAGTGGGAAATCAATCATATTAACTTCTATCAGTGCATTGTTGATAAGGCAAGTAAAAGAAGTCAGATTGATCTGGCACCAGAAATTCCCCAGTGACCTTGGTTATGATATTGCTAGTAGAGTAGTAGTTCCTCTGTGGTATAAAAGAACATGGGAAGAGAGCAAATGTTGATGACAGTAGAGTTTTACTACAAATGAGAAGCAAGAACTAGTGTGATAACTAGAGGAGGCATGAAGTTAAGGAATGGTAGAGAGTCATTGGTGTGTGTGTGTGTGTGTGTGTGTGTGTGTGTGTGTGTGTGTGTATAAGAGAATGTTTAACTGTGTGTTTTGTTAATGGGAATATTATAGTGGAGAGGAGAAAGTTCATCATGTAGAAAAAAAGAAGGGACTGTTAAGAATAAGAATGCTTAAATTTATAGAATAAATATAGTTATAGAGTGAAAACAGAGTGGAATAGCTATTAAATTTATCTGTACTTATAATCTTGATGACTTGATAGTGCTGCATTTTTATAACAAGTGAAATTTATTCAAACACTGTTTAATGTCTGCTGCTAGGCATTGTAGTAGGCACTATTTTCTGTAGCTGTATCTTTGAATTGTTCACCCAACTAGCCTTCAGTACAGAAGAGATAAACATAAACCAGATACAGAAAATAATATCAATTGCAAATAGGGCAATGCGACTTCTCTCTCAATTCAGAAAAGACACCAAACAGGTAGTTGCTTCCTGGTTAGAAAAGTAACGTGTGTGAGGGGGTATAGAAGTGCCCGAACACTTGCAAGCCTAGCTATGGAATTTTAGTGTTCACTTGTTCCTCTATATGTTTGTTAGTATAGACATCCTTCAGAAGAAGAAAGATCCTGATTATTTCTACAACATGGGAGGCTAAAATTAGAATGTAATTGCTACCAGCAGAGAGATTTTGAAAGCTCTGCTAACTAATTGTGACTTCCTTGGTGAATGTGCATGGATGCAGCTAGCACTTTCAGAATTGGAGGTGGAGACGAGATGCCATAGAAAATTTGTCATGTGCTTCTACTAAAAATATCCAACTGTTTACCATTTTAATACTGACATGAAAACAGCGTACACTGATAGACCACAAAGAATGGTCATGATAGATTTAGTGTGCATAGGAATCTAACTCCCTTTGTTAATGTTTATATCTTTAAATAATTGTATTTGAACACGGTTTATATCTATGTATACAGGACTAATAATGTACTATAACTATGTTGTATATATGAAATCATGTGTTTTAGAAATAATATATTTTCAATTTAGATTCTTGATCCTATGGCCTGCAATAGTCTTTTATTTTTTCCACTTTTTTTCAATTTTTGGACAGGGAGCTTCTCTCTTGTTGATGTTGAAGACTTACCTTAGTGAAGATGTGTTTCAGCATGCTATCATTCTTTACCTTCACAATCACAGTTATGCATCCATTCAAAGCGATGATCTCTGGGACAGTTTTAATGAGGTAAGTGGCCTGGATAGTTCAGTCCTGTCTGTGAACTATAAGAGGCTCTCTGTTTATATTTCTATCACACATGTACATGGTCCCAATGATAGTTGTTTAAGAGAGAAAAGATAGAGCTTAGCATATAAATATTTATTATTAAAGTCAAGAAATGAAAAAACTATTTATTGTTACAAAAAAAGGATCTGGCCCTGGGTAGCTTTAATTATTCTCTACCTTAATCTCCATTCCTTTTGTTGGGTAAGGAAAATTTCTCTTCTCAGTATTAATGAATATTGCGTATTTTTGATACTTGATTTTTTGCAAAAATTTATTTTCCTATATGTTTTCTAGTTGTTCTACCTTCAGTTAATGATACTGTATGGAACCTTATGAATCTCTTGATTTGGAGGCTCAGATCCCTCTCAGGAGATGATATATCACAAGATGATTTGATGTGAAAACATAGCATACAGAGGGGAATACCACATCAATGAGTACCATGAGTTATATACCTTCCCTTGAGTTGTTTCTCTCTTTGGAATTTGTTGCACTTCTATTTTCTAACAAGCAGTGTAATTAGGTAGGAGGTATTCTTCAGAGCAGTGTATGAGCCCAGCATGTCTATGGTACATATGTTGGCTGCGCAATTCTCATAGGCTCAAGTTTGTTTTTTTGATCTAAATTGGTGGTTCTTTGTGCTCTTCAAGATCACAGATATATCTGAAAATCTGATAAAGTTCTTGTCATTTGCCTTAGAAAAACCACATACATGCAAGACATCACATATAGTTTCAGAGTCTTACGGATGCTGAGTCAAGAACTCCTTTGCTTTGATGCCCACTCTGAATTGTTGGTATTTTCTAGTATTAAGTTTTTGCCCAGAAGATATGACTTCCCTACTGAGTTCTGTTTGAGATAAGGAATTAATTCTTATTCCCTAACACCTGCTTCTGTATTATTTTTTTTCCAATCATATGCTGGCATTTCAGTGAAGAGCTATTACTTACTTAGTTCCCATTCATACATATTTTGACATTTGGAACATATGCCTGCCTTTATCACTCACTGCAAATAGTGATGTTGTCCCATCCCAACCTAGTTCCTATTTTTTTTTTTTTTTTAGCATTCATATCAAACTGTATACTAGTCTCTTCTTTAAAGTTCTCAAAGTACCTTGCTTTTCTTCCCAGCCTCTGGTCCTGAAATAAATAGGTCAGCGCCATAAGATTAATACCTCAATGAAAATGGAAAACGTTGTTCTGTACTTTTGTACTAAGCAGCATATGGTGCTTGAGGTAGAGCAATCCTTAGTGATGTAATAGTATAGGTTTTATGATGTTGTAGTGGTTTGAATTTACACCTATATGTAATCCAGAAGAGTGAGCTAAATCATAAAATTTAGCCTTCTTGCTTTAAAGAGACCACTTTTTTTGTGTGTGTGAATCTCTTCTTGATCGTTGATACCTAGTGTCTTGGGGGTTCATGAGCTTTACAGGGTCTAATAACATGAGACATCAGATTTTAGGTTTTGCAGAAAAGTTAATTTATTTTGGGAAAATAATATCTATGATCATCAAAAAGAATTTACTGTTGTTCTCTAAGAGACTCGGTTAAGGGACTAGAGTTTTCTGCAGCTAGCCTTGACCTCATAACCTTGTAGCTCTCCCCCAAGACTGGCTGACACTGAAGAAGCAGAGTAGGAAAAAAAGAGGAGTCTGGGCTGCTTCTCAGGACTGAGTGGCCGTGTTTCCGTCCTGTGCTGCTGCTCACTGGTTGTGTCTTTGAAATCGTAGTTCTGTGGCTTGAAAGTGCACTTTCATCTTCTATGGATTCTAATGTTGAATTCTACAGGTTGAAAGCACACCTGCTACTATTCAGCATGGTACCGCTCATGCCTTATGTAACACTCACTTATATTCCAAGCTAGTTTATTTTTTAAATGTACACTCAACTCAGCATCAATTCCTTGTGGTCTTCATGAAGTACATTAGGGAAAAGGAACAGGCAAATTAAACTAAAACTTTTAAACAATTTTATCATTAAGCAAAATTAATTCTTCTTAATTGAATAGGTCACAAACAAAACACTAGATGTAAAGAAAATGATGAAAACTTGGACCCTACAGAAAGGATTCCCAATAGTGACTGTCCAGAGGAAGGGGACTGAACTCCTTCTACAACAAGAAAGATTTTTTCTAAGCATGCAACCAGAAATTCAGGCTTCAGATGCCAGGTATTGTCCTTCTTTCTTCCCAGCCCATCTCGTTTCCACCTTCAAGTATAAGGATTTTAGATGTCTTATAACCATCATTCTTGTGAAATCTAATGAGGGCTTTCCTCTCTGGAAGAATTTTGGAAACTTTCGGTTAGTGTCCTAAATCATCAAGTCCTAAATAAATAGGTGAAGTATTAGGAAGAGAACTAAACCTCCAATGTTTTACTTCTGCAGCTACCTTTGGCATATTCCAATATCCTATGTCACTGATGGAAGAAACTATTCAGAATATCGATCAGTTTCACTACTGGACAAGAAATCAGGTGTGACAATAGTTAATTCCTTTCTGATAAAAAATATTACTAATAATGTAGTTTTAAAAGTTTGACCATAGGGCAGATAATAGATTTCATTTTACAGTGTGTAATTCTCTGATCTAGTGTCATAAATAATTATTTAACATTTACTACAATAAGACCGACTGTTTATATGTATAGAATTGGCTTTTAGTTGTAAGAAATAAGGTTAAGAAGTTGCAAAGAATATTTTGACAATGTTTTATTGTTAAGTACTGGATAAATATTTATGTTTTAAAATAAGTAAAAGAACCAGAGCATTTGCTTCAAGTGTTATTATTTATTTTCAAGTGCTAGTCTGGGGCCAGTGCATTTAACAGGCATTTTATAGATTATTTATATGCATAATAAAGGTTGATTTATAACTTAGATTTACAGTAAATGCTCATTACAACATATCCTGTAGACATGTAGATAGCCGGACTTTCTTTGGACCACCAGCTCCCAAATAATGACATTGAGACTTCTTATTAATTATGAAAGCTTGGCCTTAGCTTAAACTTGTTCCCAACTAGCTCTTAAAATTTAAATTTATATTAACCTATGGTTTGCCACATGGCTCGTTACCTCTCCTCAGTGCAGTATGTCTAACATCCATAAAAAGCCACTGAAGTATAATTTCTAACCATTTGTGAAATATATCTGTGATACCTACACATATATCATTTTAATTTACATCCCAAAAGAACATAAGACTCTTGGGTTCTGTGAGAATCAGCCATGAATACTTTAGATTTATGAAAAAGGGAAAGTTCTTGCTTAGATCTGAATATGTTTTCAAATCTACATTTTTGATAGGTGAGTAAAGCCCAATTTCCTGACTCACACCGTGCCTCTCCCAGTTACCACTTAACTGGCTTTTAGATGAGGTATTTGGCTCTGAGCCTACTCTAAAATAGGGTTGTGATAAGGATTTTAGAGTTTATTTATATAGAGTGCCCAAAATCATGTCTGGTGTATGTTAAGTTCATGTTAGACACCATTGCTAAGGCGCTTACTAAAGAACCTTTAGGCATAGTGTATCCGCATTACATAAATTATGGAAAAAGTTTTCTAATGCTATCATAAGTTTTTTGTGCTTTCTTTGTCATTTTAAAATTTTTTACTTGAAATCATTATGTACATATGATTTCCATATCTTTCCTTTAAAAACAAATATATGGTAATTGACACAGTCTTTCATTTTTATACCCATGATTCATCAATTCTTTATTAAAATATTTCCTAATAAAAATATCAGATGGTAAGATATTTTCCCCCATTTTGTCTTTTTTTTCTTTTTATCAGTGCTTCTCAAAATTGAGGGCTATTACCTTTTGTGATTGGATACTCAAAACTAAATTACTCATCTGTATTGTATGGTAACAGTGGAAGCTGTCAGCTTCAATATATGAATGTGTCATTTCATTGCAGCTTTACCACACACTGCAGAAGAGTCACAGCACCTATGCATCAGTCTCACTGTTTGAACACTCAGAGCAGAAAATGATCCCACCATCTCTTTGATTAATGTGTGAAAAAGTGCTGCTTTCCCTGGTGAAACAGAACTCTAAAGATTAGAGTCCCTAAAGGGGTACTCTGAGCTGAGGAAGAGGAATACCCTTCCCCTCTGTGCCTTCAGCAGTAAAGAGAGCATTTAAAAAGACAACAAGGAAATGTTGCAGGCTTCCGAATAGTATTTAAATTTTTGCTGGTATTAGAAATAAGCAATAAGAAATCTGCTTCTGTCTGTTCTTTAAAAAACTCTGTTTATATGTGTGTGGTGAACTCTATTTGAGATTCACACTGTATAAAATGGCTCCAGCTTCCCTACTTAGTCCTTACACTAGTCAACTCTGTTACTGAAACAGAATAACAAATAATTTAAAGGGGGAAAAGATTTATTTCAGCTCAGTGTTTCACAGGTTTTAGTTCCTGGCTCTGGGAGATGGGGAGGAGAGAAAAACATTGACAAGTTATATCTTTTGGAAACATTCCAAAGTAGTAACCTACTTCTTCCTCCAGAGCCTACCTCATAAGTGCCCATTCTCTACCAACTTATTAGTGAGTTAACTAGTGACTTCTTAATGATTAGACCCTCTAGCTTTGGACCAAGCCTTCAACTCATGAGTGTAGGAGGGACATATTATATACACGGACCATAGCCTCCTTCCTTTCCTCTCCCCACTATGCTTTCTCTTCCCCTCTTCTTCACTCTTCCCCCTTCCCTCTCCCCCTCTCTCCTTCCCCTTCAACTCCATCTATGTTCTCCCTTCTTTCCTCTTCCCACTACCTTCTCCCTCTTCTCCATCTGTTTCTCCCTCTGTCTCCCTTTTCTCCCTTTCCCTCTCTCCTACTCCCTTTCAGTCTCCCTTACCTGAGGTACTCTAATTTTGCTGCACAGAAATTTTTCCAGCATCTTAATAAGCCATACTGTCTATTGTGTTTAGATCCTTTTGTGTGTTGTTGTCTCTCCTTGAAGAACACCCTGACTCCCCTTCCCTTGACCTCCTCCCATTCATTTCTCTGCCCAGTCTGCATCCCAAGACAAGGTAGATTCCACTTTATAGTTTCAAATAACATTTTGTACTTTTCACCCAGAGTATTCTGTAAGTACTATCCACTTGTGTCTCTCTCCATGTTATAGTTATCTCCCATTGAGGGTAAATATTGCGGTTTATAAAATTGCTTTAATGAACTTAGCATATAGTAGGTACATAAACAATTACTGAATAAATAAATGAAATCACTGAATGTTAATTTTGACTATAAAAACGTCTAAGGAAAGAACACTGAAAGCCAAAAGAAATGCCTTATTTTCCTTCATTGAAAAGACTCATAGTAAAAGGGAATATAAAAAAAGGAATAAAATTGTTGAATCTGAGACTGGAACTGGCCCAATTTGATGTAAGCAACATCTGTTTCCTGTTAGTAACTATGTAGTTCTCCAGTGGCTGTTGCTGCTTTAATTTCTGCCAGTTCAAATTTAAGAGTGCATATTGAAAACACACTGCTCTTAGGAGAAAATGTTTGACCCTGTGGACAGTTGAATCTTCTTGGCTCCTGATACCCCAGTAGTAATTGCTCTCAATTTAGTTGCATTTTAATTTTTTCTATCCTCAAAATGTAGCAGAGAAAATGACTTTAGGCTTATTTTATTTCATACATTGCTGCAATATAGGACCCTCTTTGGTTGCTTCAGTCTACAGTAGGGCTCTGGGCTTAGCTTGCTGGTTAAATCTTGTGTAGAAGTTATATTCAATTAGTATCTTTGCCCCCTTTTCCACTGTTGAATAGTTGTTGTACATAATAGCAGGGTAAAGGGAATCAGTTTTCAGGTTACTCTAAAATTTTCAAGCTTGTTCTTCCTAACTTTCTGTTACCTATATTTTTTTCAAACTTAAAATTCTTAACTGTAGGAGATACTTAATTTTAACTGGAAATTTTAATGTTATATTTCTGAAAAAGGGTATCGCCATACCAGAAATATTGCTATGAAACTAAAAGATGTTTCACTGGAAGGAAAAAAATTAGAAAGAAAAAGAAGGGGAGGTGACTGACTAACATACCTTCATGTGCTATTATCTGATCTTTTTTTCTACTTAATAAGATACAGAGTAAAGGAAGTGATACAAAGATGGGGGACTTTTATATGGAGTGCTGTTAAACTGTGTACTGTGGTAACCCCTGGAACAGACTTGATGTCATATTTTCTAATTTTTTAGTAAAAACATGTATTCTTTTGTTTCAATACTTCAATATTTCTTTATAAAACA
Organism: Ondatra zibethicus; assembly: GCA_004026605.1. Lineage (NCBI taxonomy): Eukaryota > Metazoa > Chordata > Mammalia > Rodentia > Cricetidae > Ondatra > Ondatra zibethicus. Next base: position 137,682 of record PVIU01003185.1, on the reverse strand, counting down.
GTAGTTACAAATGGTTTTGAAAATCACAATTAGATTACTTTGTCTGGGTTTTGCCATTTAAAATTAAATTGCTCACTATTTTATTATACAATAGACTGAAAACTGAACTGCTAATCTGTTAATGATTATAATAAATTAAAAACATATGAGAGTAGTCTCATCTCATCTACATTTGAACTAGCAACCAGTTAGGTCTCTTATTAAAACAATAATTTTTGATACCTATGGTTTTGAGGTCCTGCATTCTAGTTCATTCAGAAGACAGGAAAGGTCTCTCCTTCTGCTGTTGGCTGTGTTGCTTATGTTCTGACAACTTGATGACAGTGATGCTATACTCCCAGCCGCATTTCTCCTCTCCGCCATGTTTGTAGCATAGCACACGCTCATCAGTGAAAATAGTCATTATGTCACCATTGCCTGGACCTATCCAATGAAACAATGGTCATACTTACCATTTTTAAGTCAGTGGAGATAGGGCTATGTGGTCCTTCTTTCAAAGAATTTGTTTTTAAAAGCTCCATAGAAGATTCTGCTTGCAAATCCAAATGGAAAATATTGGTACGTTTTGGATTAGCTAATTATACAATTATTCTCATCAGTTATAAGCCTGTTTATAATGTCCCTAACCTGGAACCATGACTTTTTTCATCACAAATTCTCCTCAGAACTCCATACTACTCTGGAAAAAGAAATGAATTTATTTTGTCTAACTGATCTTTCTCCTGTCTGTTATTATGTCAAAAATAAAAGAAAAATTAATATTGAATCTTTTAATAGAGAAGAATTATAGTTTTATTAAGGCATAATTAGAAACATTTCCATCTTCATAACATCCAAAATATCAGCAAAATTAGAGTAATAAAAGGAATCAGATAAATTTTAATAATTCATTATTTTGAACTTGACGAACTATAAGTAAAGCTTCAAGTACTAATATATCTTTCATTTTTAGAATGTGTTTCTAAAACACCTAGTATAAAATAATTCACTATACAAGTATTGTGATAGGGAAGTATTTTAATGTTTTAAAATAGGAGACTGGCTAAAGTAGGACAAGTCCTGAAATGGAAAGTTGGATAGTTGGGTATTGCGTATGAAGACAATGGAAGTGAAGGGGTTGGGAAGTCTTAAAAGTAAAAACACAGGATGAACATCAACACATGTAGGACAGCTGTAGGAATTACTACATTAATTAAAACAAGCATATGGAAAGCATGACAATAAATATACTCCACTATGGTATCGTTGGTTTTGATTAGTTTTTTTCTTTTTTTAAATTAATAAAAATATTTTTTATTTTAAGATAATAAGATAATTTATCATTCAGACTTTAATATGATTTGAAACTATTTGTAATGACTTTAGTCATTTATTCATTCATAAAGATTTGTAATCTCCTGCAAGGTACCTCACTATATCAACTGAGAGGTTAGCAGTAAAGGATCAATGAGCACACAGGGCTTTTGTTCTAGCAAATCATCACCTCAAGGTCTTTCCAAGTATGATCTCCTGCTGCACCTACATCCTGTTGTCAACTTTTAATAACGTTTTTATTAGTAATTCTAAGCATATTGAAAATTCGTCAGTATATTCTGTAGTCAGTTGCTTGTTGTTTGCATATTCAGTCCCCTCCCCCCCAGAATTGGCATTTTTAACAATTCTCACAAAACGCACGCACACACGCACATATATATGTATATTTGTGTTAAAAAAAATACTTGGCACTATTCTGTTATTTTAACTCAACTGTTTCTTAACTTGTGCCTAATAAAACCTTAAGCCTTTCCTAATTTTTATTTTGTTAGCCTTGAAGTATTTTCTAAATGACATTTTTTTCTTAACTAGTATAGTAAAAGACAAAAGTTGAGAAGGGACATATTTTATATAGTGCACCCACTATTTTAGCTGTTGCTCCACTCTTCACACCATCCTTTTCCACCATCTTTCTCCTATGCCTATTTTCTTAAGATTTGTGTATTCTGAAGTCACTTAAAAGAATGACATCTTAGGCATCTTTTATTTTATGAAGCCTCCCCAGACTGCCCTTCAGAGTGAAATATTTCTGTGTGCTTCCGTGGAATGGTTTGTTTTCTTTTTCTACCAGTGACACTTAAGTGATATTATATCTAGGTGTTTTTATCAGACCTTAAAAACTGGTCTCACTGTTCTCTTCATCATTTGATCTGCAGTGCCTGTCCTAGAGCTAATAATTTATGAGGATTAAATAATGTTTAAATGAATTACTAGCAAACTTCATTGATGTGTGAAACATACTGTACCAACATGCAGGCACTTAGTTTCTTAAAAGAATCATGGATATGAAAACATGCCTTGTTAACCAAAAAAATAAAAAAATAACAAACCAAAGCCCCCTATTGTTTTTTCTCTTGTTGTTTTAATTTTTCCTCTCTTTTAGATATCATCAATCTTACAGAACAAGTACAGTGGGTCAAAGTCAACACGAATATGACTGGCTATTACATTGTTCACTATGCTGACGATGACTGGGCAGCCCTAATCAATCAGTTAAAAAGAAATCCTTATGTTCTCAGTGACAAAGACCGAGCCAACCTCATCAATAACATCTTTGAACTTGCAGGGTAGAGTATGCTTGATTTACATTGTTATTGTTATTTTTTAAGATGTTATTGCAGTAAAGAACAATTCAGAAAACATTTTTTTTTTGGTTATTCGAGACAGGGTTTCTCTGTGGCTTTGGAGCCTGTCCTGGAACTAGCTCTTGTAGACCAGGCTGGCCTCGAACTCACAGAGATCCACCTGCCTCTGCCTCCCGAGTGCTGGGATTAAAGGTGTGCGCCAGTACCGCCCGGCCAGAAAACATTTTGAAATAACAAGTATATATTGACTGTTAGGAATAGTTTTAGAAGATTTGGAAAATGTAGGCATGTTTATGGCTTTCAGAGATTTTATAATGTATTGGAAATACCAGCTGTAAACACATTAAATAGATAGATAGCATAAAACAGGATCAACTATTAGTTCAAGAATAGATACCAACAAGCAGGATACATACTTTGTTCAGTAAAAATGTTGTAGGAATTCAAACTTCACATTAATTCATGAGAGAATTATCTTCAAGAAGTAGTTGACTTCTGTCTAAAGCTTAGTGCTAACCTATTGATTGAATAGAATCTCTAGTAACTGGAACATCCTTATATGTGTGTGACTTGCCTCCCTAACCACCATGTACATTATAGAAATCCAAAGCCAAAAATGGCAGTCGTCTTTAATAAAGGTATCTTCTGAGTAATTTATAATTTTGGATTGATTCTAGGCCTAGAAACACAAAGAATACTTATTATTACTTTCCATTTTTGGCTTGTGTTTTAAATATGAAGTAGCCTTGTTATATCCTTCAAACATTACTGTTATAACTTCTACAAACTGCCTATTGGTTTGTTTGTTTGAGACAAGAGTGTCACCGTGTAGCCTTGGCTGGCCTGGAATTGGCTATGTAGAACAGTTTGACTTCATTATCGCAGAGGTTTACCTCTCTTCCCCACCCAACTGCTTAGTTTTTAAAAGTTACTCACTGTAAACTCACAATGGACCTTGTCTTAACAAATGTGGCAGATACTGACTGATTCAGATAGGGAGTATGACACTCCCAATCATGTGGTAAACTGAAGTGATTAATGAATAAAATCAATAGTAGTCATCTTTTCCAAGCCTGTGTAATACTTTTACTAAGTCAGTAGCAAATAATAGGTAACTTCTAAATCCAAAAATGAGCTGTTGTATATCTCTGTTAAAATGCATCTTTACCTGTGAGCCACTTAAATATAATTACATGAGTCTAACTTTGCCTAATGTTACTATAAAAGTAAGTTTCTTGTCTGCAGACTCACTGACTCACTATAAAGTTTCCCTCCATGTACATAAAGTTATGTGTATCTCAGCAAATTTACACTTCCTATTCATTTATTCTTTAGCCTTGGCAAAGTGCCTATTCGGATGGCATTTGATTTGATTGACTATCTTAGAAATGAGACCCACACTGCACCCATCACTGAAGCCCTGTTCCAGACGGGCCTCATCTATAACCTACTGGAAAAACTGGGACACATGGACCTGGCCTCAAGATTGGTGGCAAGTCTTCCTTTTTTCAGTTTCTTTTGTGACTTACCTTTAATACTGTTATTTGAATTTCTATTCAGGTCTTAACATGCCTTTTAAAAAATGAAACAGGGCTGGAGAGATGGCTCAGCAGTTAAGAGCACACCAACTCCAGTCGGACAACGAAGGAACCAGCATAGGACCAAACTAGACCCTTGGAATGTTGGTGACAGTTGTATGGGGCAGACTGCAGGGCTACTGGCAGTGGCACCAGGATTTATCCCTACTGCTTGTACTGGCTTTTGGGGAACCTATTCTCTTTGGATGGATTACTCAGCCCAGATATAGTAGGAAGGGCTTTGAACCTTCCCCAAATCAATGTGCCTTACCCTCTCTGAGGAATGGATGGGGGTAGGGTGGGGGCTAGGTGGATGGAATGGGAGGAGGGAAGGGAGTGGAAACTGGGATTGGTATGTAAAGTGAAAAAAAGATAGTTTGTTTTCTTTTTTTAAAAAAAAATAGAAGAAAAGAAATCATTTTTAAAAAAAGAAATCAAATGGTTAGATTCCAATTTCTTTATTTTGCTCATTATAAAAATCTCCACTCTGGATGATAAATGCCAATTCTTATGATGAAGAGTTGGTTCAGCTTTTATATGAAATAGTATTGTTTGAATATCAAAATATAGACATTTGACTGCTATCAAATGGAGCCATATAAAAGGAAAATATCTTTGGGAACCCTCTTTTGTTTTTACACACATTAAAATAAGGTCTTTTAGAAAATAGGCCTCCTATTAATTTGTTAGTGGTCTTTTTAAATGCAGTATGTTCTGAAAACTACCTGCTTAGGAGTTGTTTCCGACTACCCTCCCATGAGTAATGATGTTAGTACGTAGCAGTGACTCTACCAGTTTCCAAGGAGTATTAGACTTCACCTTAAAACCGGTCACCTGATAGTGTTCAGCTGTTACTTTTGATACTTCAACAATAATTAAAGTGGTATATTAGTTTCCTAGTATTGCCTTAATTTATTACTACAAACTTGATATACAGAAATAGAAGGAATTTATTTATTATGCCTCTGAAGGCTAGAAGTCAAGGTGTTGGTAGGGTAGACTGTAAAGGATAATCTACTACCCATCTTTCTCTTTAAGTGAATGCTAGCAATCCTTGTGTTTCTTGTTTAAATTATTGTCATTCCTGTCCTATCTCTGTTGACAAGGCACTGTACTGTGTTTCTGTACCCCAATTTGACAGTTGTCATAGATATACCAACCCTTAGGTTAGACCCCATAGAAACCCTGTATAGCTTCATTTCACTTGGTTACGTCTACAGAGACACTATTCCCAGTTAAGGTTATGTGAAGGTACACTACTCCATGTGGTATCAGTAGTAGCAGACAATACTACTACACATCACTCATTTTTACCACTCTTGAAGGACACTTATTTGAAGGGTTTAAAAAATACCCTAAAGGGAGGCAGAATGTCTGCCTATTCTAAAGCTGTCTAGGTAGGTAGTTCCAAGTACTGTTCTCTGTTCTAAGATTAGTCTTAGGAAGCACTTGGTAATTATCTCAAGCTATTACTTTGCTGAAATTGCAAATTATGTCTTTGGAATATTTTCCTGTTGGTGTTTAAGTAACTTGTCTCTTGTTGCATCTTCATCCTCTATGGTTTCAGGTATTTGTTGGAACGTATTATAGACTAGAATTCAGGGAACTGATGAGTAAAGGGCAAGGATGGGAGACTTAGTGTCTGTTTCTAAGTCTTGGACCCTTTTAGTGCTATTACACCTAACATTCGTAGTTAAATACCAAGTTGACTTTAGTTCACAAAGAAGGGAAGCTTTAAAATTCTTGTTTATTCATAGAGGATTTTGATAGCATCAAAACTATTATCACTTTGTAGTTAGGAAGTGAAATGGCAGGCATTTTCAAGCCCTTGAGTCAAATATTCAAGTGTATTGGTATTTAATATTGGTGTCTGATTAATATTTATGTCATTATAACCAGAACACCATACAGATTAATTTCTCATTTTGTTATGAAAGTTATGCATGATGTATACAGCATTCTGTGGAGCATGCTGTGGTGTGGTGGGTAAGGTCTGGAGGTACATTTGAATTGTGTTAAATTGTTAACATCTGAAGTTAATGTCTGGTTTTAGCCATATTCCTGTTTTATAACTTACAAATCTGTCATTCTCTTACATATGAAGCATTGGTGGGATAAACCTTTGCAATAAAACTGACAATTCACTTTTAAGAAATTTCGTTAACTTGGGAAAGACCCTCCCAGAGTTTATTGGTGTAAAATTAAAACAGTAAATCAAAATTTAATATATAGCAAGTGTCAGCATCTTTTCTCTTTTATTTTTAAAATAATTTTGTTACTGTTGCTGCATTTTATTGCTTATGTGACACATCTCTTTATTACCTTCTTCTTCTTGCCATTCTTAATGGAAATAGTGTTAAATCCTGTTGTTTAATCACCTTAACTTCAAGAGGCTAATTTAGAAACCATATGAAAAGTGTATTTCATTTTATGAGACAAAGGCAACTTGAGGCACATGCTGTACTCTCATTAATATAAGTGATATTGAAGACATAACCTGATTCACTTATTTAAATAGTCACATTTAAAATAGCAGGATTTTTATGAAAGTAGAATTATGTTAGTAAAATGTTTATCATATTTTCAAATATACTTAAAATATTTTGAGAATCTCTCTTAATCATTTGGTATAAGGAGACTAGCAAAATCAAGCCCTCTCATTGTGGGGTGTGGGTGCTTAAAGCTTAGTCTAAGCAGCCTCAAGTGTCAGTCTTTCTCTGCTCCAGTTCTTCAAAGTGCCATTCCCACTGGTGTTGCTGTGTCTCTCCACTGAGGTTTATGAAGATAGAATTCTAAGCTGTAACTTTCCCACACATTGTTTCTTTGTTTCTGGTTATAAGTATCTTTAAATTTTCTTTGATTCGTCATTCTTTTGGGACAAAAACACTAGACATAGGGTCTGTGTCTATAATCAGGGATAGTGCTGTCTTTATGCTTTTGAGTGGGTCGATCAATTAAAGACAGCAGGTACCAATACAGACACACGAGCCCCGTGGAATGCCCTGCATTGACAGTTAGCACGGCCAGTATCTTCCGATTCCATGTTCTCCCAGTAACTCTCAAACTCTACCACCTCAAACATTCCACAAGGTATCTAGTCTCTATTTAATTGTCTTTAAACAAACAAAGGCAAGTTGATGTGTTATCACAAGCCTTGAGAACTTCTTATACCAATTCTTCTTGTCTTTAGGGATGGATGTGATCTTCAAGAAGAGCATAATACTTTGAAAGAACTTAAACTGAATCTGGGGAATTAAAAGGGTTTTTCATAACTCATCTATGGTACTTTATTATTGGGATGAGGTAGTGTGTCAGGGTTTCTGTTGCTGTGATGAAACACAACAATCCAAAGCAACTTGGGTAAAAGTATTTTTCACTATTTTTCCAGGTAATAGGCCATCATTGCAGAAAATCAGAAACTCAGTGCAGGAACCTGGAGGCAGGAGCTAACGCAGAGGCCATGGAGTGCTGCTCACTGGCTTGCTCCTCATGATTTGCTCATCCTGTTTTCTTTAGCACCCAGAACCAATTAGCCACCAATCACTAATTAAGAAAATGCTCTGCCAGCCTGCCTACAACCAGATCTTACGGGGATAGTTTCTCATTTGAGGATCCATCCTCTCAGATAGTTTATGTCAAGTTGACATAAAAGTAGCCAGCACAGGTAGGATGGTGGTGGTGATAGTAAAGTAACTGGTAAGGAGAAATTCACTGTTGCTGAGATACTGAGGAGAAGGGACATCAGTCGATTTTGTTTGTTTGTTTAAATTTGATCCTCCTTATGTATAGCTTGTAGATATTCTTTACAGAGAAGAAAACTAAGCATTTTATATCAAACTTTTTCTCCTCTAGGATTTCCTGGGTGCGTATTTCTTACAGTATTGTTAAATCTTGTGTATCTTCTCCCTCTGTGGTGCACAATAACTTGCAACATGAAAGGACTTCCATATTCTGTGAATAGCTTTTATGCTTCTATGTAGGAGAAAGATTAAAAGGGGGTTGCTGATTTTATAATACACATATATTTCACAATGGCTTCTCATTCAGAACTAACTGTAGCAATGAATTGTATAGAATAGCAGATGAGATTGAACAATTGTCCACAGGATATTTTGATCACTTGTAGATTAAGTATATATAAATGAAATTTTATTGTCTCTATAATTTACAAACAATTCTACTAAAACAAAATAATATATATACCATGTACACAAAAATGAAGAATTAGAAACATAAATCTAGATGAATAACATTTGGATTTGCACTATACATCTATTTTTACATTTTTCTGTAACTTTGACTATTTTACATTAAAAATAGGAATATATACTATTCCCTAGAAACCTCATTTTCTTTTAAGTTTTTTTAGGTTAATTTGCTATGACCTTAAGCTAGGTGGTATGTTAAATATATTTAAGCATTAAATCATTGGTAAAGAAATGTATTTTAGCAGAACATGGTAACATTTACTTGTAATCTCAGCAAGAAAATTATGCATTCAGGGCCAGCCTGGTCTATATTTATTACAATAAATTGTAATAGTGGTATATTCTCTCTCTTATTTTTGAATTTGTCAATTCAGAAGTCATCAGGCAAGGAAATTCCGGCAGTTGGATGATATTTTAGGTAGGAAGGAAGGTAGCTTTTAGTCAAGTACAAACAGAATAAAGGTTCTCTGCAGTGTATACACCATCAAATCTTCCTGAGTTTAGTTGTATCATTCTTAAGTCCTACTTGTCTGTAGCTTTGTTATTGGATACTTTCATACCAGCTAAATGTAGGCTTTATATGTCAGTTAATATTTAATAAGTAATATCTTGTCATCTTTTTCTTATTGGGTAAATCTTGGAGAAAAGATATGTAGTTGTACTGATTTCATTATTTATTGAATTATTAATAATATTATAATCATATTTCATTATTGTAGACCAGAATATATAAATTGCTCCAGAACCAAATCCAACAGCAGACTTGGACTGATGAGGGCACGCCATCTGCTCGAGAGCTTCGGTCAGCCTTGCTGGAATTTGCCTGTGCCCATAACCTAGAGAACTGTACCACTGAGGCCACAAAGCTGTTTGACATTTGGATGACATCAAACGGAACTCAGAGGTGAAGTGCACATCTACTTGAATGGGTCTTTCCATTCATTGTTTCCTAAAGAAGGAAGGAATGATATTCCACTATATGCATGTTCCATATTTAATACATTTTTTTCATGATATTTGAATTGCTTCTGCTTCTTGGCATTGTAAATCTGCCATGAATTTGAGCATATAATTAGCTTTGGCAAATGTGATTTAAATTCTTTCAGTATATATTCAAAAGTGCTATTGCTGGATCATAGAGAACTTATTATTTGTTTTGTTTTATTATGTGCTTATCTATGTGTGTTTGTGTGAGTACTCAAGTGTAGGGAGCCAGAAAACAATCTTTAGTGTCAAATCCTCAGAAACACTTTTTTTAGATAGTGACTTCCCCTAAATAGTCTAGATTGACTGGCCAGAGAGCCCCTGGGATCTGCCTGTCTCCTGGATGTTGGGATTTCAGGTTTATACCACCCCTTGACTTTATTGTGTTGGTTCTGGAGATCAGACTCAAGTACTCATGCATGCTCGAGTACTATTTATCTATTTTCCCTAGCATTCCATTTTTAATTTTTAAGGACTTTCATGACATGTTTCCCATAGTAATTATGTGATTTTATGTTTCCACCAACAGAGTCTAAACATTCCAGGGTTGTTTGTTTGTATTATTTTGCTTTTGTTTTTTGTTTTTGTTTGTTTGTTTTGCCTAGTTTTCTGCTTCATTTGTTTGTATTTAAAACTTTTCTTTTTCCCCTGTGGTGCTGAGGATCTAACTCACAGTCTCACACTTTCTGGACAAATGCTCCACCATTGATCTCTACCCACCTGTCTCCAGCTGCCCAGCACTGGAGTCCCAAGTGCATGTCCCATACCCAGTTCTGTTGTGCACTTGGGTGCCAGTTACTGAGCTCAGGTCCTCACGCTTGTGTGGCAAGAACTTTAAATGATGGTGATGCACGGTATCTCCACAGAAAACCCTAATTTTCTGAGGTTTTGATAACAGCTATTTCTCAGAGTATGATGGCTGTCTCCTTTCATTTAGAAGTGAAATGACTGGTGGAGCGAGCAGTTAGGAGAAATGTTCTAGATATGATTAATTCTTTCCAGGTTCCTTATTGAACATTTTGGAGCAATGATTAAAATAATATTGGGAAGGCTGAGACTGGATTTGAATAAGGTTCTGAAATCTTTCCTAGCTCTGAGACCTAAGTAAAGGCAGTTGGCTGTGTTTCATCCCCATCCTGCCTCCCAAACATACATTTACTGCTCTATTTATACCATGACATTTAGCACACTGTATTATAATGCATATAGTTATTCTGTGTACTGTGGGATAGCCCATGATCTCCTACAGAGAAAGGGGTATGTCTCATTCCTTCCTCTACCCCTTCCCAGTATGCAGGCATATGTCTTCTCAGTAAATAATTATTATATCAAATTCAACTTACGTTCTTTAAGGTCGTAACTATAGGAAGGTAGCAGTCATTGAATTACTCATTTCTAAAAATTGTATGAAGATTTACAATTATTATTTGGACCCAGGAACACTACCAGTCAACTCCTTGCCTTTGTAGTCTGATATTTTTCCTTGTTATTCTCATGTTTCACTCTCTTTCGTAGCCTGCCTACTGATGTCATGACCACTGTGTTCAAAGTTGGAGCAAGAACTGAGACAGGCTGGTCATTCCTCTTAAGCATGTATTCCTCCATGGGCTCTGAAGCAGAAAAGAACAAAATACTTGAAGCTCTTGCCAGCTCAGAGGATGTACAGAAACTTTACTGGTATGGAACCATTCAAAGAATATGATACAAAGAAACCAAAAATTAAAAACACTTTGCTCTTTAGGACAGGAGCCCATTTTCTCTTGAACTCTCACTCTGACTTCTTCCTAGACCTGAATTGGACAAGGTTGTGATGAGTTTTCATGAACTGGGCTTCAGCTTGAGGATTATACCTTAACAGATGGTTTAGAATGCACTTTGTTTGAGAGATTTGAAGATATTAGTAATCATAAACCCCATCTGTGCCCTGCTGGGAAATGTTGTCCTCCCTTGGCATGATGTGCTGAAATCTGCTGTGTTAGATATCAACCTACTCATGCTGACACTTCAGAAAAAGAGAACTCTTTCTCTATCTTCCTATGAATTTATTGCTCATACTTCTTCCTAATGTCCAACTACCTAGCCTAGGAATGGAAACATCATGTGGGTAAAAGAAAGGCAGTAAGTCCTGACAAAGAGAACAAGAAGAGACAGAGTTAAAGGCTCAAGGGTCCAAGGAGATTCAAAGTGCATGCATTTTAGGACATAGATACTGAAAGCCATACCAGGGATAGAGGGAGCATCTTAGCTTCATTGCTTCTCTTATATACGTTCACTCAGCTAAATCCTAACAGTGTCCTAGAGACATCCTTGGACCCTGCCCAGATCTACTTTCTAAATGATACTTTGTAAACAAGCATTATCTTCAAAGCAATGGCTAGACTCTGACCTTAGCACAGCATACTATAAACTCCCATTATGCATATACGAACAGCACCTGAGCACAGAGAGTAAAATGTGAAAATGCTTCTCAGGACCCTTCACCTTGTCCTCTTTTCCTTTGTTTTTTAATAGTATCAGGTCTGTGGGTGTGCAAGCTGAAGTATACAGGCTAAGTATTCCTGACCTGAAAAACCAGAGACTATGCTAGTTTCCAAAATTGTAGTAAGTTGCAGAATTTTTTCCTTGATATATTGTAAATCATTATATAACAGCATGAGTATGTGTATCATGATGATTAAAATAATTGACAGGTTTTAACTTGTATATTAATCTTACCCTAGTCCAACCTGATTTATCTTGAATTGATAGAGGTTTACATTGGAACCCAATGCTAATACAACTTTGGTCATCACTTCAAATACAATAATGTTGAAGGCTAAATCTGTTTTTTTCTTCAGGTTAATGAAAAGTAGCCTTGATGGTGCTATCATCCGAACACAGAAGTTGTCACTTATCATCAGAACAGTGGGCAGGCACTTTCCTGGACATTTGCTGGCATGGGATTTTGTTAAAGAAAACTGGAATGAGCTTGTACATAAGTAAGATTCTTGGGGACTGAACTTCACATCCTTGGACTGCATTTGCCCCAGTGCTTTGCTGGCTCCTGGGCCTGATTGTCCTAAGTGGGGAAACACTTCTGAAGCAGCAACTTTCTATATTTAGAAGCATTGCACTTAACAGTGGTGTCCGTTGAAACACTGGTCAAGGCCAGGTGCACCTTACAAGCTGTTCATCCTAGCATAGTCCCAGACTATTTCAGAATAGTTGCTGTATGTGTTAGAACTATTTCTTGATTGCCAAGACATCAGTTAAGGAACCACACTTAGCTAGGTAGCACATGTAGGTACTTCATTCTTCTCTTAAAGCAATAGTAATGTTTCTGGGTATAGATGATTTTTGAGAGCCAGATTAAAATTCTATCTGAATACCCCAAGCTCCCACCTCCTTTCCTGCCCACTGGCAGTAGTGTGTAAAGATACCCCAACTTCTGGGCTGTATTTCCAAGAGGAAATCCCTACACTGCCTTTACAGTATAGCATTTCCTTCATGCTCTAGAACAGTTCTTTGATTGTTAGAACCTGCTTAATTTTTCTCTCTTATTATTTGTGTTTCTTCAGGTTCCATCTGGGCTCCTATACCATACAGAGTATTGTTGCTGGGTCAACTCACTTGTTTTCAACAAAGGCACATTTTTCTGAGGTTGGTTGTACAAAATTCTAGGAGGGAAGCTGCATGGTCCACCCCTTAGACTGCTCTGTTTAAGTGAAATAGAGACTTTTCATGCCAATTCCAGTCTCTTCTGTCTTCTTTCATCAATGATAATGATTCTACATTGAGATTATTTTTAAAAGGTTGTGAAGTTCTGGTTCCATTCTCAGCACTACAAGCTGTCTCCTCAATACAAATAATTGAAGTGGTAATGAAATTATTTTGAAGAATTCCATTCAAAATGTGAATTTATTTATCAAGCCTAATTTTAGATTGTTTTAATTTTCTTCAGAGTTCTTTTTTTATTTTAAGAAATAATGTGGAAAGAAGTAGTAATAGACACAGAAGTAAAGGTACCAGCAGTGAAGAAAAGTTTGATTTTGTTTTTAAAATCACTTCAGATATTACTACACTTGATTGATGCAAATGCTTTGACTGTTAAAGTGTAGGGCTGCTATTTCCAAGGTGTCAGACCTTGGAGCCATCATCGCAAGGTTAAATCTCATTTCAGAAGAATGATCAGGGGAACCTCGGTCTTTCCTGTTTAAAATGCTTCTCTGGTATTTGCAGGTCCAGGCATTCTTTGAAAATCAGTCAGAGGCAACCCTGCAGCTTCGCTGTGTCCAAGAGGCTTTGGAAGTTATTCAGCTGAATATCCAGTGGATGTCGAGGAATCTGAAAACTCTGACATGGTGGCTGTAGCACACACAGCTGACCTTCCGGTGCCCACAGCTCTGCTGGTTTTGCAAAGGTTGAAGTGAAGGCAGGCATGCTACTGAGTTGTTTTGCACTGTTAGGAGTTCTAGTTAGCTCAGGGCCCAATTGTGTTTTTCATGTCTTTTCTGAAATGTGTTTAGGCAGTAAGTAGTTATTTATTACAAAGTTATATTCACCTGTATGCCCACCATCTACAAAAACAATGAGTAATTTTACTTTGAACACACAAATGGAGAAAAAAGTCATATTTGAAATTCTGTTCCGTTTCTTAGTGTTCAGAGAGTTGCTGACACAGTACAACCAAGGAAAGTCTGCTGTAAGAACCACTGTATTTGCAGGCTGTTGATTGGTCAGCTATTTATTGCCACTTGTTGATAGATGCACCTGGAATGTGGTAGTTAGCCTAGAAGAGTCAAGCAAAAAAGGCATTGAAGATACAACTGTAGACAACTGACCTCAGGTGTGCAGGTCTGCCCTGATTGGGGCTCTTTTAAAAATGTTTATAATTTTTCCTGCAGAATAACCAGGTTCTAAAGAATTTTCCTTGTTTCTGTTGAACTGAACAGATGAACAAACAGGTCCAAATCTCAGTTTTCCAAATATTTAACACTTTCAGCTTCATCTTTATGGCACTACTGTAAGAAGGTGTTCTGAACTGAGTTAATGTTCATTATTTTATTCATGAGTTCCAGTACCTTCCAACTCTATACACTTGGTTAGTCCTGCTGGTAGACTTTCTGCTGTAGAGGAGTATTTCTATGCTTTGGCAAGCTTGCTGTTAAGCGGCACTGGTGATTTTGTCATTATTTTCCCACCAAGAATGTAATTTGTTTGCGTTACCTTTTGACCTAACAAATCATACCATTTTCTCTGTGAATCATACCCATGTGTGTTTTTTTAATTTTATTTTATGTTAGGATGTGTATTAGAAGCATTTCTCAAGAAATTAAAGCATTTTATTTTGAAGTTCACCATAGTACCTTAAAGGGACAATGAGAATGTGGAAAAGGAATAGTTGAACATATGGTGGGCTATGAATTCTTTTTTTCACTGTTTAAAACAGTGATTTTGTTTAGTTGAAAATAAATAGCTTTTTTTCTTTTCTTTTGGCCAAACTAATGTTAAACAGAGTGGCCAAGGATCAAGCAAAGGAATAGTGAGGGAGGGTATCCAGAGCAGAATGAGGGCGTTTTCACTCCTTTTGAAGGAGAAATACTGTACTTGAATTTTTTGAGCTATGCAGACTTATTCCTAGGTTGTTTTGTTTCTTTGATTCTTAGGAGAGAAGTTTTCTTCTTAATAACTCATGAGAATTCTATATTTTGTTTGAAAACTGTCCATGTACATAAAAAGGGAATTGCTCATTTGTGAACACTGAAAACAGCCCACGGTCAGAGCATAGGAAGGCTACTTTTTTATTCAGCTGTTGTAAAGTTAGAATACATGGAGTTGAATACAAAGTTATAGTTTATTTTATGAAAATATTTTTATATAAAAAATTTTAATGGCTGACAATCTGAAAATAGCCTACTGTAATGCTAGTGTTTGCTCCCAGTTTAGTCTTTTCTAAACATTTTTGTGTTTTTGAGTAGAAAATATTATTCCTGAGAATCTCAGAATCATCTTGATATCTTCGTGAAATAGTTAATTGTAGATCTTTATTTCCTTTGTGCTTTTGGTAAATGAATGATAGTTTAGCTGATACTGAAGGTTAGGGGGTTTTTGTATTTTTAGAGTGAAGGAAAAATACTCTTGTGGGTTTGGTTGCCTCTTTTTGGTTTTTTACCATGTTGTATTACTAAATTCTACTTTGATACAGAGTTTAACTTTTGCTACTTCTCAAGACCAGTTCAGTCTTGAGATTTACCTGCCCATCTTGGCATTGATCCTAAAATCTATGTAATTCTGCATATGGCAAATCTTGTCTTAAATAACACTTTCTTCCATGTATGAATGTGAATGTGTATGGTGTGCAGTGTTGTAAATAGAGTCTTATGAGGATATGTGCAAAAAAAAAAAAGAAGAAGAGGTAATTCTTGATTTATTACTGTCAGAAGCTATTCATTCCCAGGATACTGGAGCCATAATATTTTCACTCTTACTGATAATCTTCACCTCAATTGTTTTTAATTTTGATAGACCTCCTCTTAATTTCCCCACAGAATTGTGTAAATTTTCATGTTTTGTTAGCCTGCTTATGTGCATCTTCTTAGTCAATAATGTAAGGCTGAGAGGTAGCATTTATAGTCCGATAAGTATATTGGTAGCATTCAGATTTTCCTCCTCCAAAATTTACCTTGCATTGTGTACTTCTAGGAAGGAAGATTGACTCACAGGGGTCAGCTTGTGCTTTGAGTATAATACCTGATATCATTGGGTAGCAGTTAAGAGTGTTCTGTTGACTACAGAGAAAGGGTTTACTTGAGTGTAATGTGAAGGCATATATTGATTATTAGGAAGAATAGAACTGGAAAAATATAAATTCTAGATTTGTGGAAAAATTCATTTGGAGATCTGAAAGTTAGGAATTGGAAGAGGTAAATTTACTCTACTAATATGGAGTTAGCTATGATAAAGTAATGGCTGTTTACCCCCCAGAAACTTGTGCCTTCTTCTGTCTCATTTTGTATTTAAAAATTAAATTGTATTTGTCAATGTTCAGTGTTTACAAACTTTCTTGCTATCACAGGTTCTACCTAACTAGTTTTCTTTGCCATGTGTGTTTTCATTTTATGAGACTTTAGCCACTATTAGAACAAAAGCTTCCAGAAGAGTCCTGGGTATAAAAAAACAAATCCAGCTGCATCAAGTTTACGGGGTACCAAACAATTCTTTCTGATTGATTATTGGGAAGTAAGAAATAAAAATTAAGTCTTATGTTTGTTGCATGATTGATATTCTGTTGTTGAATTGGATTTCAAAGGTACTTAATCTAAAGCTCCTAGAATGATAATTTTCAGCCAGACTGCTGAGCACTTATATATGACTATGTGTTCCGTGGGTTTCAGGGATGGCACAGTACATCTCAAGTGCACTATTACTGAGGACTGCAGTCCCAGACTGAGTTCACAGATAGGAATGGGTTGATTTATATGGGCCTCTAAGAACTGGGATCATAGGTATAATGTAGATCCCGCCCCCTGCCCCTACCTTACTTTTATATACGAATTCTCTTTTTTGGAAATGTTCTGTCTTCTTAGATTTGTAGTTCTTAAAACTCAGGTATATATTTTTCTGGGTTTTGGGTTCTTTTATTTTGTTCTTAAATCTGTGAAATATCAAATAAGTACAAAATGAAAAGTGGAAGTCTCAAAGTATGACGAATCTACTCTTTTCCCTATCCCTTACTGCCTAGTTGGTCAATAATTAGCAGAATAGGTGATTGATTTTTAGAGGGTTTGTGGGAATTTGAGGGGGTGATGGATACTTTTGAGACATACACATGTACTTTTGTATGTTCTATATTTTGTTTTACAGATTTTGTCCTGGTAAAGAGTGAAATACTGCTCTCTGATAATCTCTCCTCTTCCCATGTTGCCTACTGTAGGTAACGGCTATAGAGTAATTTGGTTTTAATTTTTGAAATGATGTCATGAGTTTCAAAAGGGGAGCAAGGTAGCTTCTTTTAAAAGTGTGTAGAAACAATTTTGCTGCTATTTGGGACTTACTGCTGCCCTCCATACACTCTTGTGGACATGTATATAAACCATGCAAGTCCACACTGATGCATTGCCAATAACAGAATAGTAATAGTGCCTACTGTTTCGTTCTAGTCTTAGGAACTTAAGTTGCCTCTCATCCTTGCAAGCACATTTATAAATGCAATACTACTTTTTATATATTTCACTTAGACTTTTTTTGCATAGATAACTTAATAACCATTGTGATTGAGTATGACAGGTTTTTCCCTTTTCCTTGTTGCCTCTTAAGGCAATAGCTAACAGTTTTGTTTGGGATAGTGTGGGAGAGAGTAGAGTACTGCTTGCTGTGACTTTTTATTACTAATTATATTTGGTCCTATAACGTTGAAATGCCTGATGAAATGTGGAAGACTAGATGTAAACAGTCACATCTTCTCACATCTTATTGCCTGTTGGCAGTAGCCATTAGAATGGCTATATGAGTGTGTGCAGGGAAGTGTACTTAATGTCTGTATATATATTCTTACTACTGTGCTATATTAGTTCACTGGGTGCTCAGAGTGGAAGGTACCAGTGGCATTCTGATGTATAACAATGCCCTCTTTTCCTTTCTTTTATTGTCTGGGTGCAGTACTTTTTAAAGTATTTTGAAAGGTGGATTTAGGTGTTGAAGATTGTTGTTTGATTGGTTGGTTTTTGTTAGGCTGGAAAAGTAGTTTGGGGCAATAGTATATACTTTTTAAGTATAAACATGCTATTGCTGCATTTTTACTTTCTTGCTTTTCCCTGTCCTTTCTGTGGATTTATGAGGAAAGTGGGGGATCTCTCTAAGAAATTTCTTCCTTCTCATGTACTGGACATGCATTGCAGTGAGTGTCAAGTAGCACGGATAGTGCTTTGGTGCTGCTACTGGAGGTGGAGGTCTGGCATATGCTTTCACTGTGTTTTTGCTATGTGCTTCTTGGTCACTGCATTTCATTGGGTAGCTGTCTTTCACTTGGACTTGGATCCTGACAAACCATTGAGCTCTGAATTTAGTCTCCTATCATTCTTATTCCATCAGTGTGGGAAAGATTTTCTTTTCATTTTTTTCTTAGCTTTAGGGGGGACTAAGGGCGGGAAATACACTCTTACAAATGTATATAATTTTGTTACTATACTATATAATTTCATTTGGTACTGCGTCCTTTACATGGACATATAGGTACCTAATGAGACGTGGAGGTCCGGATGTATGAAAACTTCCTCTTTTCCCCTTTCCTCATTGCCTCTGTAGGCAATTGTAGAATAGCATAGATTTTCTAACTCTGTTCCACCCAGAGAGGTGGAGTATGTATATACTTTAAAATGTAAATATAAATTTTTAATTCTTTTCGTTGTTGTTGTTAACTTCATTTGTACCTAAATCTGTCTGTGGACACTTAGGTACATAAGGAATATCGAGGTTCATTCTATGAAAAATCTCCCCATCCCCTTCCCTCATTGCCTGTCTGGGCAATGGCTTTAGAGTAGTTGTGTAGTTTTGGCATAGGGGTATGGGGTGAAATAATTCTGGGTTTTTACTTTTTAAAATGTATTTAAAAGTTTGTCAACAGTTATTTCATTATTTCACTCCCAGTGTGCTTTTGTGTTTCAACTTATTGTCAAATGAAGTGAGAGTCTATACCCAGAGTCATGGAACATCTTTCCTCACTCTGTCACCTGTGCCATGCTGTAGTAGTGTATGAGTGCTAAAGGGCTTGGGTCTTTGTTTTGTCTGTCTGTTGCTTATAACACAGTTTGTTAGAGAAAAAGTTAACCATGTCTATGTATGTGTGTGTGTGTGTGTGTGTGTGTGTGTGTATACACATACAACCAAATATATATATTGTAAATACCTTGTGGTGTTAACATCCTTTTGAACCTGGTCCTTGTCATGACTTATTTTTTTTTAATATTACTTAATGAACACTGAGATTGATTCTATGAAAACTCTCCACACTCCCTATCCCTCATTGCCTGGTGGGCAGTGGTAGACTAGGTCTTTTGTTTGCTTTGGGGAGGGTCTGGGTGTACATATATTTTGAATGGATATAAATAATTGCTACATTCTATATGTTATTCCACATAGTACCAGTTCTTTGCTGGGATTTGTAGATATATAAAGAAATGTGGAGGTCCAGACGTATGATAACTCTCCCCTGCTCCCTTTTCCCCATTGCCTAGAAAGGCAATAATTTTATAACTTGGGGTTTTTCTTTTGGCCAGGGGAAGGGGGATTTCTTAGGTGGGTAGTGGTTAGGAAAAAGGGATAGAGTGCATGCTTTTAAAATATATTTTTTATGGTACTGATTAGGCCCCTAGTCCTTTGCATGAATAAATGGGTACCTAATCAAAACCGAGGATCAGTATATGACATACCTCCCATTCTCCCCGTCCCCTTATGCCTGTTGGCAATTGTGAGTAGAGCAGTTTTGTGCTTTTTACTTGTTTTGAATTTATATTTTTGATATTAGACTATTCTTAGTATAAATATTTTTTATTTCTTTATTTTATTTTGTATTTAGTCCTTTGCCTAACTGTAAAGGCCATGGTGAAAATGAGTTTTATAATATGATAGAGCATATCCTTGCTTGTCTATTTCCTCACTTAGCACTAACTAGTTTGTGGTTTATTTCTTTTTGGTTATTCTCTAGGATATATATCTTTAAGGATACAAATATATACACATACATACTCAGTTTTCTCCCTTGCCTTCATTGTTTCCCTTAATATTTATTCCCTTGATGATTTCTACACCTAGGAAAAAAACAAAGACTTGTTACATCTTGGGCACCTGACTGGAAGTGTAGCCCTGTCACTCCATGTCAAATAGTGGCAATGCGTATGCACCAAATAAGATGGGAGAAGATGCTTAGATGTGGCTGCATTGTGGAAACTAATCAAACCCAACAATTTAGTGTTGATTTAACCTGAGATGGTGAAAGGCCAGCTTTGGTTTTGTAAATACCAGAAAAATAGAGGGCAGTGCTGAGTAAAAGTGTGTTTAAATCTCCTCACTGCTCTAGGTAAGTTATTGAAGCTCATGAGCCAATATCACTGTTTTCTGTAACTGATTTGAAGAGCTCTTAAGAATGGTGTTGCTGTGAGGCCTAAAGTCAGATTTATCTCCAGAGTTCTGTTGCATGTTCTTGTGTACCCAGGAGAAGTCACTGTGATTATTAGAAATGACCATTTGAGTGATTGCTACTCCTCTGGTGACTGACCGACAACAAGGTCCCAAAAAGAATTTCAGAAGCAAGACCTTTCTATCTTAGATCATCCACAGATGGCAGGGCAAATTGGCCCCTTCTTACCCAGAACTCTTTTGTGTGGCTTTATCTCTTTCCCTGGTTCTCTATTAATTGAATCATTCCTATTCTGTTTTTTTTTTCTTTTGCCTTCAGTACCTTTATTGTTGTTAGTTTCTGTCTTAAGTTGTACTCACAAATTTAAGCTAATGCTGCATCCAAGTTAGCTTTGTGTTTCTGTGTGCATCTCATGCAACCGAGCCTGTATGTTTGCTCTTAGCATTTTTAGATTTCACATTGTCTTTTCATCCACCACATGGTAAATGTTATGACTACACATTTGTTTGCATCAAAGAAAATGCATGTACATGCCTCCCCCATCCTTCCTGTGTCTTAGCTTTGTTTTGCTCTCACTTTTTTTAACCAATATTCCATGAAGAAGATTTGCCATATCCATTTAAGAAACATTAAGTGATAGATAGGACTCCTAGAAATTCTCAAAGACGTGTTATTTACCATATCAGATTTCTCAGGAATGTGTTGGAAATTAGCCTAGTAATATTGTTGTTACTTATACCTGCTGCTGTAGGAAAAAGTTATTCATGACACATTTACCTTTGATCATAAATAAAAGAGAAAGGCCACCTTTTTGGAGTTAGTCATGGTAGTCATTAGTGATATTTTTGAATCGCTTTTAATTTGAAATACTTCAAAGGAAGTAAAGGTCATGGCTTAGCTTAAAGAAATGCTCCAGAAGTTGGGCTGTATAAATCATCAGTAAAATAATTGTGTGTGTGTGTGTGTGTGTGTGTGTGTGTGTGTGTGTGTGTGTGTGTGTGTGTATGAGAGAGAGAGAGGGAGAGGGGGGAAGGAGAGAGAGAGGGGAGAATTGCTACATAATTGGAGCTTTTGCCTTCATCAACAAATCACGTTAAGACAAACTGTAGTTGGGGCTGCCTTGATTAAAGCCAAGTGTTCCTTGTGGCTGTGAGGAAGAGTCTCTTGCAAATACTTTGGAAAGTAATTACTTGGAAACTTACAAAGGTATTACTTTTTTTTTTTTAATTTAAACACCACTAGAGACCTTCAGTTCCTTCAGTCTGAGTTTGTGGGTAGAATTCTAAATTTGTATTCTAATCTGTCTTTTGTGGAAAATTTTGAAAATAGTATGTATGTGTAATATTGTATATGCAAATTGTGTTGTTTTACTTGTAAAGGGAAAATGCTTATTTTTCTTTGTACTTGTTTTGCATAAGACCAGCACTAATTAAACGGCATGTTTAACTGCAAACACTTGCTTTCTTTCTGAAATGAAAATAAAGTATTTAAATATAAACATTGTATGGATTCATCTAATTAGACAATATATGTTGTATTTCATCCCAGATTCTGAGTTCCATCAGAGCTGCTCCCATATACACTAATTTATCTAATTTGCTTCCTGCCTCACATAAAACTCAAAGATAACCCAAACTGACACTGTCAACATTTTGGGCTGAATAATTATTTGCTTTGAGAGACTGTTGTGCACACCATAGAGTTTTCAACACCCACCCTGACTATTGATGTCAGTAGCATCTACAGATAATCAGCTGCCCATAGCAACCCCTCATTCCCCTGGCCCTTGTGAGAACAACAACAAAAGAATGTTTATTTCATATATAGACAATTGTTCTCTGCACTGGCAGTTATACATGTGAATGTTTGGGACAGTAGGCTCAGTAACGGTTAGGGGCTGCTTTTAGGACAGTTACTTTTGCACAGCAGCAATTCTTATGAACACTCAGATCCTGTAAGTAGCAATGAGCTCCATATCAATTAATACACTACCTAGGTTAGTGTTAATCCATTGGAAGCTAGCAGTTCCCCCTGCTTTGATCATGCAAGTAGGAATACAGGTACCAGCCCTTCTGGAAGGACTCTGTTAGAGTCATGTCCCTAGCTAGGGTCACAAAAGCAGTCTTCCCTCTCCAGGAGTAGTCTTGAATTAAGAATTGGGATTTTTTTAGGTTTCCGAATAGGGAACGAAAACTAGTGTTCTTTTACGGTAATTATTAGAGTTAATGTTGGGCATTTGAAGACAAATTTAATGTGTCTTTTACTTCCTACCCAGAGCCCTGTTCTGGGAATTTAAAAGCTGTTATGCTGTGCCTTTTTAAAAATAAAATTCTGATGATCATTGCCAATATTTACAGAATGCTCAGAAATTGCAAGAATTTTTATTTTTAAAAGCTGGCTATGTGTTTTATATTTACAAATATCAACAGTAAATAATTTAACTAAAATTCAGAAGTATAAAGAACACTATTTTTTAAAATAATGGCCCAAAAGAATTTGATTTAATGTTTGCCTTCTGCTTTTCTTTGATTTTTTTCCATAAAGCCTCCCCTTTTCCATCACACACAAAGCCTCCAGTGTTTACTTAGATTTGTGTGTGGATTGAACAGCTGACATATGCTATAGAGTGGTGTCTTATTACCAGAGCAAAAACATCCCTTTAAATTAGCAATTTCATTCACCTCAATCTGATAATTGGTGGTAAGTTTCCAATGCCTGTGCTTGTGTACTTTTATTTTCCTTTGTGTATGACATCCAGCTAACTGGTCAAAGTCTAGTTGAGGTTAAATGCAATTTTGAGACCATATTATTTTTGGTTTGGCCTGAGTTGAATTATATGCAAGACCTTTACTTATAGTAATTTTCAATCTTTCCAACTCATTTTTATAAAAGAACATAATGCAAGTAAAATAGTTATCAAAATTAAACTGTTGACAAGCACCAGGTGGCTATAGTTTGAAGGGAAGAGTGGGTATTTAGAAGAGGCCAAAGAAGGGCAGGAGAGACCTAGGGTGCCAGTGTATTGCTTATTTAGGCGGTAAGTTGGTGTACGTGCTGAAGCTGGGAAATGGGAAGCCTTTTTTGTTTTCAGTGTCTCTTCTCCATGCATGGTGCTGCCATGTGCAGCTTTGCATAGTAACTGCCCTATCATGATATCCTGTCTACGTCAAGGGTGTCAATTTTTATTTCAGCAGAAGTTATTGAGATATTACAGTTACTACATGGTTAACTAAAGCTTCATGATTTGATGAAATTATAATATTGAAAAACTTCAGGACAGAAGGACACTAGTCAGAACCAGAACTTCTTTCACACCTGTTTTTCCCTGCTTAGAGGGAAGGATGATTTTAGTCCCACTAGTCAGGACACTTCTCACCTACCTACCTTGCAGGAGTGTTAACATGAAATAAAAACATGTGGAACTGTAACATTCCATGAAAACATTCTGCCCATCCCAGAAAGCATAAATTCAACTCTGGTGGTTAAAAGTACGAGATGTGTGTTAACATCCTGTAACAAATGGAAGTGTTTCCTGTAAATTGAATAAGGTTATACAACATACTATCTAGGATATTATACGAATAAAGTCTAGAATACGCTTTTTGCAATTTGAAGCCTTGAATTTGCTTATATTTTATTTAAGAGAGTATTATATGTTAAAAAAAAAACAAGCCAGTGAGATGGCTCAGTCAGTAAAGGCATTTACTGTCAGCCCTGGCAACCTGAGTTTCAGCCACATTGTGGAAGAAGAGAATTGATTTCCACAAGTTGTCCTCTGACTTCCACATGAGCTGTGGTATGTGCATCCTGTTCCCACACATACTTATAACTAAGAAAAGAGAAAATGCATGTAGTTATGTTGGTTTTACAATTGAAATAAAACCCTCACTGTTGGTGAGTTTTGGTTAATTATAAGGAAATTACAAACTAAACTCTTGATTGATTTATAATGGAGGCAATTATTTACTTGACCATCAAAGCATGAGGCACAAATATATGGGAAGATGGGCCTGGTACTTGAAAGGTATTCAAGAAATGTACTACTTCTCAACTTATTTGTTTTTAATAGGTAAAAGAATCAGATTCTAGCTAAAACAAAAAATCATTGTTTGTAAATTATTTCATATACAGAGAAATTGGCCAAATGTCCTAGACTCTCTGATTGCTAGTACTGGAAGAAACCTCCTAAATGATCTAGTCTCCCTACACCAATTTGTAGACTAAGGGTACCAGAGAATACACCTTAGCTAAAATCTCACATAACATACATTTAATTTATATGTATCTAACATAGAGGCAGATGATGTGCAGTTGCCCATAGGACACTGTTTTCTTGGAAAAGAGAATTATTTCAATAAAAATGTTATCCTATTATGAATTCACTATCAAAAGAGGTGGCATGTTACTATAAAGTTGA
This sequence comes from Ondatra zibethicus, assembly GCA_004026605.1. Taxonomy (NCBI): domain Eukaryota; kingdom Metazoa; phylum Chordata; class Mammalia; order Rodentia; family Cricetidae; genus Ondatra; species Ondatra zibethicus. The sequence continues at coordinate 112,765 of PVIU01003185.1, read as the reverse complement.
ACTTGGAGCTAAATTAAATGGTTTAAACTTATTGATAATTTAAATGAACCAAATATCATGACTTTGCAAGGGTAGCTCTTTTTGTATGTATTTGGATGAAGTGTATTGCACTAAAGTAACAATGTCACTGTAGGAGGCACAATGTCAGTAGCTTCCAACTCTGTCACCACCAAATCATACATAGGGAGGAGAGTAATTATCACTGGTAAAGTGGCAAGTGCCAAGCCAAGCAGAAGGAAACAAAATGTGATAAAGCCAACATGTTGCTGAACAATGTAGTGTTGTGGAATATTATTTTAAGGTGTGTTGCTTTTGTTTATGCTGCATTTGTTTAACTCTGAAGCTGTGATTCTTTGTCTAAAACACCTGATTGTCAAATAAAGAGCTGAATGGCCAGTAGAAAGGCGGGAGCAAGGATAGGTGGGGATGGTAGGCAGAGAGTTTAAATAGAAGAGGAAAATGAGGAAGAGGAGCAAGAGAAGGCCACCAGGGGCCAGCCACCCAACTACATAGCAAGCCACAGAGAAAGAAGTAAAGTATACAGAAATAGAGAAAGATAAAAGCCCAGAGACAAAAGGTAGATGGGATAATTTAAGAAAATCTGGCAAGAAACAACCCAAGCTAAGGCCAGGGATTTATAAGTAATAATAAGCCTCTGTGTATTTATTTAGGAGCTGGGTCGTGGTAAAACATCCCACTACAATGTAGGATTTCCCAGACATCCAAAAGAAAATTTACCATTCTGAGCCTCTTGATATTTATCTTCTCTAGAGCCTCTTGTTTACCTTGGCATTTCTCAAGGATCTTCTTACATAGACATGAAATGCGCACATTCTCACAGACATTCATGCGTGCGCACATAAGGGCACACAGACAGACACACGGACACAGACCCCCTTGCTGACTCCTCACTTCTGAACACCTTGAAGTTGAAATATTTTTCTCCTTTAAAGTATTGTGGGTTTCAGATGCACGTGGCCAATATGTCAGGACTTCAACAAAATTGGCCCAACAATTTAAAAATCTGGTTTGTGTCCTTTTGTATTTTGGTCATATCTTGGTGTCACTTGTTACAAGCCCCTAAGTATTTATTATGAGGAAACCTATTGTTCTAAAAGGAAACTTCAGATCTTTATATTGGCAAGGATTTTTTTTATGATTTTCTAGGTAATTTATTTAGTGCCTGTTGTGATGTATCTACTGTGCATAGACTGGGTGCTAGGTAGGTGCATGAGGCTTAGCTACAATATGAGCTGCAAGTGCCTCCTGGGTTTTATAAATGTAGACTGTGTGGTGGGTAGATAATCAAGGGCATTTGAGTTCATGAGGAGCAGATACAAGGGGTGTCACAATGGAAGGTTGTAAGCTATATGAGGCTGGTATTGCTGTACTCTCTTTACTTAATAAATGCCAGAGTATAGGGGGCACAAAATTATTCCCCAGCCAGTGTTCCCCTCTACTTATATGGGTGTTCAGTTGGATAACCAGAGGCTGAGTTCTCCATACAGAGGCTACATACATTCCATATTTAGCATCTGCATCATTGACTGGGACCTAAAGGCACTTTGTTCCTCATTGAGTAAACCACACAGTTGAGTATTGGTTCCTAACGGTGTTCTAAGTGAGTGACAAGAGTCAAGGAGTTGACTAAATGCTGCAGTTTTACCTCAGGGCTTTCTTCAATTCCAGTTAGTTAGCTTGGCTCACCTCAGCCTGAGTTCTGACAGTTTCTTTCTCCTCTGCCTTCCTCTGTGTGGTGAAGCAAGAATGAGGACAGCATTTCAAGACCGATTCACAAAGCAGGTAATCTTGAGTTTAAGGGAAGAGGGGTCTGCAAACACTTGAATATAGTCAGTTAAATGAATCAAACAGGAAATGCTCCTTCCCATCAGCTTGGTTTCTGGATGACAAGCACAACTGCCTGCCTTGTTTCCTTGACCTCTAGCCTTAGTAATAAGGGAAGGAATTGTGACATTCTATACCTCCAAGGTTCTTGCTTTAATAGCACTCTGCTTGGGTGTAGCTAGATGGTATTTGGGGTGTTGGAGGAGGAGTTGGTAGTTTTGTCCTTACTCAAATCTCACCGTAGCTGGACAGATTGGTAAGAATACCTGGTTCTTGAAAAGGCTTAGAGTTCACATAGCCCTCATGGACGCAGGCCCAGACTCAGACACTGGAAGAAACTCAGGAATAGAAGAAATCCTGACAAAAATGCTCGTGTATGTACTTTTTAAGTGAAGCTTTTAAAAACTTTTAAAAATGAAGGCAGTGCTCTTATTTGAGAAGATGGTTAAGAAGGAATTTCAAATAAAGTGATCTAAAATAGACACTTTTTCTTTTACGTTTTAAAGGGAAATCTTTTTTTTTTTTTTAAGGGAGATCTAAAGGATAGCCTATACCTTCCTAGAACATAGCTGAACTGACCTATAGTCCAATTTACATAGCTTAGAAATCGTCACCAGCCAGAAAATGAGCAGTAATGGAAGCAAATCCTCTTGGGTAAAGTTACATTCAGCAGGAACTATGTAAGGTGATGCCTTCCCAGGGGTGAGGAGCAGAGAGTTTTCTGAGAGGACATAGAGCCTGCATCACTGCATCCCAAAGCAGGCCCTGAAACAAGAGGGAAATAACAACCTCCACATAGGAGATCAAAAGGAGTGTAATGACATGCTGAGAGAATGACAGGAGAAAAAAAAAAAGAATTCTATGCTCCACAAAACTATTCTTCAAAAACAAGGAAAAGAAATTCCCAGATGATGAACAATTGGGAGTTTGTTGTTAGCATAACCATTGTACATGAATCACTAGAAGGACTTTTTGAGTTGAAATAAAAATACCAAAGCAAAAAAATGACACAGCATAATTAATTGCAGAGGGACCTGTAAAAGACAGTACAAATAATTTTTTATTTGTTAATCTTTTCTTCTTTTTCTATTTGTTAATCTTTTTATTTGTTAATTGTTTTTATTTGTTAATCTTTTCTTCCTTTATCTTATTGACCTCACAGGTGGGCCTCACAGAAATGAGGCAGATGGAATAGGATGAACATGACCAAAATACATTGCATACATAGATAAAATTCTCAAAGAATATATAAATTCTATATTTTTTAAAAAGAAAAACAATCACATTATTACTAGCATTATAAATTAAAGCTGGCAACACATAAAGACAGTATCATGAGAAAGGGACTGGAATTATGAAAGGAGACAGATTTTCATACTATTTAAATTAAATAGGTATTGTTTCGAAACTGTTAGATTATTTTATATCAATACGCAATTATTCAGTAAAAGAAACAAAATTTAATTTTTGTTTATGTGTATTGGTGTTTTGCTTACATGCATTTTTGTGCACTGTGTATGTGCCCAGTGCCTGCAGAGTTCAGAAGACATCAGTTCGGAACTGAAGTTAGAGGTGGTTGTGAGCCACTATGTGGGTTCTAGGAATAAATTCCAGGTCCTTCTGGAAGAGCAGCTTGTGCTCTTAACTGCTGATCATCTCTCCAGCCCAGGATCAACAATATTTGAAATAGTACACTAAAATACGTACATTAACACAGAAGTACACAATGATGAGGGAACTGAAGTACAAAAGGGCAAAATTCATAGAAAATAAATGATAGATAGAAATACTACTTTATCATCATAGGTCATATGAAATATAAGTAAATTAAGCCCTCTCATTGAAAATCAAAAATTGGTAGACTAGATTAGATGACCCAACTCTATATTGTCTATAAGAAACACACTTTGAATCAAAGACACAAATAAGTCAAAGGAGGAAAAAAATAATAATCACCAAATAAAGCTAAAGTAGTTAAACTGATAAAAATAACATGAATTTAATACCAAATTTTTACTAAAGACACAGTATTCTACTTTATGTAAAGAACCAAGAATTATAAACAATATTCACTTTAAAACACAGCCACAAACTGCAAGAAGCAAAAAAATAAGTGACTTAAGAAAAAAATCCAATAATAGCTAGAAATTTTAAACTGTACTTCCAATGATGGCTAGAAAAATGACATAGAAAGCAAAGCTACAGATGTTGTATGTGGAGCGGGCTGCATCCCGGTCACCCGGCTCCCGGCCGCCAGCTAGTTTAACCCCCGAAATAACCACACAGAAATTGTATTAACTAAATTACTGCCTGGCCCATTAGTTCTAACCTCTTATTGGCTAACTCTTACATATTCGTTTAACCCATCTCCATTAATGTGTATTGCCACTTGACTGTGGCTTACCGGCATGAGTCTAACCAGCATCTGTCTCCAGCAGGAGAAACATGTCATCTGCCACACTGCCTTCTTCCCAGCATTCTGTCCTGTCTACTCCACCTACCTGATTTCTGCCCTATCAAAAGGCCAAGGCAGTTTCTTTATTCACCAATGAAGGCAACACAAATACAGAAAAACCTCCTATACCATACAGAGAACTTAAAAACAGCACAAACTAACTTGGCTTAGAAGATTGCCATAATACATCCTAATATACAGTCTTTGCAAGTGCACATAAAGCATTATCTAACACAGACCGTATTGAAGGTTATAAAACAAACCTAATGAAGATATGAATTATGTCTTTTTATCACATTGGAATTAAATTATTAATGAGAAAATGTGAAGGAGTTGAAGATATGCAGAAACTTAAGTACTATACTCATAAAAAGCCAATGGGTTATTTAGGCTAAACAAGAATAAAGAGAAAAGACTGATTGCTAAAGTCAGAAATGAAAGGAGGGACATTACAAAGGACTTAGCAGAATAAAAAAGATTGCAAGGAATAGTATGAATAGTTGTGTGCAGCAAGTCAGATAGCTTTATGAAATGATAAAAACCCTAGAAATACATAAACTACTAAACTAAACTTTAGAATACATAGAATATTTGAATAAACCTCTAATAAGTAGAAAGTAAGGTATTGCTCAAAAAATCTGCCTGCACAAGTAAATCCATAACCAGACATGAAATTTGTTGTGAAGTATATCAAATACTTAACAGCAATTTTGGCAAACTCTTAAGAAAAGCAATAGATAGCCAGGTGGTAATGGCACATGCCTTTAATCCTAGCACTCAGGAGGCAGAGACAGGTGGATCTTTGTGAGTCTGAGGCCAGACTGGTCTACAGAACAAGTTCCAGGACAGGCTCCAAAGCTTGTCCTGAAAAACAAAAATAAATAAATACATAAATAAATGAAAAAGAAAAAAAAATAAAAGTGTTAGAGAAGGTTAAACTCCCTAACCAATTTTGTGATGCAATCATTACATTGACACCTAGTCAAAACAAAGAAATAAAGTACACACACACACACACACACACACACACACACACACTCTACAGGTAAGTGTCCTTGGTAAAGGTAAATAAATATATACATATAGGCACAAAAATACCAAATGGAGTGGTGGCTAATTGAAATCAACAACACAGGAAAAATTACACATCACTACATAGTAAGACATACCAGAAGTGAGAGGATGGATTGCACCTAAAAGCCAATTAATGTGATATATCATACTAAAGAATTAAATATAAAAACCATGCATTTGACTAGATGCTAATAAACCATTTCATGTTTAAAAACATAAGTTGTAGAAGAGAGCCTCCTCAACTTTTAAAAGGAAACTGTGAAAACCCCACAGTTAGAATCATCTTTAGTGCTGAAAAAATGAAATATATTCCTTTAATGTAAAAAACAAAGGCATCTTTTCTAGCTACTTCTATCCAACATCACTTGAAAGTTCAATCCAAGAAATTATGTCAAGAAAAAAATAAAGAAAGGTATCAATGTTAGAAAACAACATATCAAATAATATTCATTACAAATGACATGATTTTATATATATATAATAAAAGCCCCAAAGTACAGATCCACCAACCCAAGTATAAACCTATGCAGGTAAGAAGCTTGAAGAGGATACCATTCGTATAAAAGCAGTGTTATTTTTAAACACTAACAATGGACAATATCAGTATGAATGAAAAAATTATCCTACAGGCTAAATATGTACTTCAATCCATGTTTAATGTACATGTAGTCCATAATTCAACCCCTAGGACCATGACAAAAGAGAAGAATAGGGGGAAGAGATGGAGGCTATTCAGCATTTGTACATTGAAAGCTATTGTAGACAGAATTTTCTGTCCTACCTGGTCCCACCGTTGTTCAGTCCCAAAGAAACACACAGAGGCTTATATTAATTATAAACTGTTTGGCCTATTAGCTCAGGCTTATTATTAACTAGCTCTTACAACTTAATTAACCCATAATTCTTGTCTATGTTTAGCTACATGGCTTGGTACCTTTTCTCAGTGGAGCATTTTCATCTTGCTTCTTCTGCATCTGGGTGGTGACTGCAGACTAAGGCTTTTCTCTTCCCAGAATTCTCCTAGTCTGGTTGCCCTGCATATACTTCCTGCCTGGCTACTGGCCAATCAGTGTTTTATTAAACCAATACAAGTGACAAATCTTTACAGGGTACAAGAGCATTATCCAACAGCAATCTATTAAACATTGCTCAGATAAAGAACGTGATAGATGTAAATGTTCTGTGTGTTTATGAATGGGACATTGAATAGAGTTAAGATGAAAATATCTCTAAATTCATCTGTTGAGTCAATACAGTTTCTGTCAGAATCCTACCTGGTACCTTTGTAGAAACTATCAAACTAACTCTAGTGTTCCACAGAACCTCAAAGAACCTAGAAAAGACAAAACAAGTCTTCAGTTAAGAGAATGTCAGAGGACTTAGACTAACATATTCTCAACCTCACCATAAAGCAATAGTAGTTAGAATAATGAAGGATAGGCAGGTTGATCAACAGCACATACTGAAAACCCTAAATAAACCATTACATTTAAAAACAGTGATTTTTGATGAGACAATTCAGTGGGGAAGGTTCTCGGCAACAATATTTCACCAACTTGGTAGCCACATGTGAAAGAATAAATTGGGATACTTTCTCATGTTCTATAAAAAATTCAAAACGGATCAAAAACACAATTTTAATGACCAAAATTATGAAATTCTTAAAAATGGGAATAAACTTCATGATCTTGTCTTAAGGAACAGTTATTAATATATGACAATGAAAGCATAAATAGCAAGACAACATAGTACACTAAAGTATGACAAGAAAGTACACTAAAGTTAAAAGTTTTCTGAACCAAAGGACACTTTCAAGAAAATGAAGAAACAACAAAGAATACCACAATATATTTCCAAATCTTTCATAATGACTTACAATAAAAAGATAACCCAGATTAAACAGGCAAAGAGGGGTTGGAGCACAGTGGTAAAGAAAGAACTCTCTGGGGTTTGATTCCCAGCATCCACATGGTGAGTCAACCATCTGTATGTCCAGTCTCATGGACTGCGGCACTCTCTTCTGACGTCCAACAGCACTGCAAACACCCGGAACACAGACATATGCAGAAAAAAACATCAAACACACATAACAAATTTTTAAAGAGAAAAAAGTTAGAGAACAAAACAGGCAAAGAATCTGAACATTTTTCCACAGGAAATAAGCAAATGGACACTAAATATATAATATAAACTTCATTAGTCACTACAAAATACAAATTAAAAACTTATGTCAAATACCTTGGATTTAGACAATAACATACATCAATACATTAGAATAGTATTCATTATAAGAGAGAATGCCTCAATCTGAATAAACCTTGAAAATTTTGTGCTAAATGTAAAAAGATAGACACAAAAGCCACATATTACTTAGAACTATTCATTTGAAAGCAGATTTGTGTCTGCCAGATGGAGGGAGGAGGTGTATGTAGAATGATTTTTAGTGAGCATGAGGTTTCCTTATAGAGTGATGAGAATGTTTCTGGAATTAGACACAGGTGATTATTCTATAATCTTATTAACTCAAAACTATTGAATTTTATACTTTATCCACATTTTATAGTGTGTGAATTTTATCTCAACAAAAACTAAAATTACAAATAACAGAACAAGTCTCAGACTCTTTGCTCAATGGACTGCTTTACACTCTTCAAGTTATTTTAAGACCCCAGTAAGAGTTTATTTATATGCATTAGAACTAATACTAATCCTATTTTAAATTAAAACTAAGATTTAAAAAATATAGTTTATTGAAAACTTATTTTGTAACAGAAGTATCTGATTACTAACATAAATTACATTTTATGACAAATAACTACATTTTCCAAAACAAAAAGCTATTGTTTTTCATTTTTGTAAATCTCTTTCAATGTCTGACCTAATAGAAGGCAGCTGGATTCTCAGATCTGCTTCTTCATGGGTCTGTTACATGTATTTTTGGTTGAAGTATAAAAGAAGATCCAGCCTCATGTAAATATGCAGTTGGGTAAGGGGGATTCAGATAGCTAATAATATTCTTTGTGGATCACCAAAGACCCACAAATTAATTTCTGAAAGACTAATTGCAATATTAATGGGATATGAAGCCATTTCAATGAACGTTTTGTCTTCTATCTGTTTAAAGACAATTTGGCATGTCTAAAACTTTAACTGAGTCTGCTACTCATGAACACTTTGACATATGTACTAGTCACTAGAGTAGCTTTGTTCAGAATTATGAAGATCCTCCAGATGGCCACTAGTTTCATTATATTATCAAAAAAAAGTCACACTTATTTATGTCACTATCCTTATTATACAATATTAAAAGATGTAGCTGTTGAGAAGTTGTCTGTATGTCATAACAGATATACAAATGTTATCCTAGGTAATATTGCCTCTTAAAGTAACAAGCTTAATTCTTTCCTTTTTTGTTACCTTCCTTTTCTTATCTCCTTTCTCCTCTCTTTCATGCCACAAGCCCAGACTGTTCTTGAACTAGCTGTGTAGCCAAAGAAGACCTTGAACTTTTCATTTGAATGCTTCCATCTCATCAGTGCTGGAATTGTATGTGTGCATCCCGTGCCCAGTTTATACAATGCTCTGGATTAACACCGGGGATCAATGCACATTAAGTAAGCACTCTGCCAAGTAGCTATATCCTCAGTACTCATCTCCATTTTTAGGCTTTAAAATTTTTAATTTTAAAATAATTATAGTTTCACAAGAAATTCCAAAGATAGAGCAGGAAAGATCCTATATATTCTATACTTGATGTCCTCTGATGACTACTTATATAATTACAGTACAATATCTAAGCAAGGAAACTGGTTACAAATATAGGTTTATGTAACTAGTGATAATCAACCTATAGATCCTTCTCATCTCTACCCTTCTCCACTAATAACCTAACTTCTGGCAAAAATTAATCTGATTTCAATCTATAATTTGACTTTTAGAATATCAAAAATGGTTACATAGTACGTGAGCCTTTCACCTTTGCTTTTTTCACTCATCATAGTTCCCTTGAGAGCCATCCAAGTATTTGCAAGTTTCGGAAGTTCATTCCTTTCTTTTGACAGACAATATTGCACAGTGTGAATGCACAGCACTGTGTCTAAACCTTTCCCTATGGGGTTTCCATTTGTTTGCACATTTGACTATTCAATATCATCACTCTAATTTGCATTTTCTTAATGAAGAGCATTTTTTACGGGAAACATCTTTTATATGTTATTATTCCATTAATTTGTGAGAAAGTACCCACTCAATACTAATGATTGAGAAATTTATTTTTATTTTTTTTATTTATTTTATTTTTTTATTTATTTTTTATTTTTTAGTGTTTGTAGGCCCATATTTCTACATGGTATGGCAGCCAGGCTATTAAACCATAGTTGCTCACCTGAAGCGGTCATGTAACCTTCCAGACAGGCTGTTGTTAACCTAACAAAGGGTCAGGATGTTGCTTTGCTCCTTTCTCTGTAATTTGGAGGAAGCCTGAATAGAGATGCTAATTCAAATCTATGTGACAGCTAACATAATGACCAGGAAAACGTGACAGCAAGCACAGGTAGTTGTGGACATGACTAAAAGCCATTCACCTGGTTACCTAGTAATGTATTTCCCCCTGAGTTTATGTTTTGATATATAAGGCTGTTTGGAGAATAAAGAGGGAGGATTCTTCAGGATGTGAACTCAGGATTTCATTAAAGATCACGGAGAATCTCCCTCCCGATAAAGCCATGTGAGTTGTGTCTTTATTCCCACGCCTCCACGCTGGTCCAGAGAGAGACAGTTTATGTTGGGGTCTAGTCCAGAGAAATAATTTAGAGTCCGGGCTAGCACCGGACCCTGACAAGTGTTCTTTCAATTAACAATAGTGTTCTTTGACTAGTTAACTTCACTTCCTAATTGTGCAAGTAATTTGGCCTTATATATCCATTTGTTTCAGAAATTAATAGAAACAGCTATGTTGTAAAGCATTTCCAGTTCACTGTGGAAAACATTTAAATTACACAAACTTAGGGATTTAGATTTGATAAGATGAATACCTTTTACTGTGCAAAGAAACCAATATTTTGTTTGTCTTAAAATAAATTTTACTTTAAAACATTTTAGGTTTACAGAAAAAAATAGTTTAGAGAATTATATACCAACACCCTACTGTTGTTTTCTTTATCATTCTTTCCTTCGTTCCTTCGTTCCTTCATTCCTTCCTTCCTTCCTTCCTTCCTTCCTTCCTTCCTTCCTTCCTTCCTTTTTTATTACCACATGTTTTTGAAAAATAAACCTACTAGGATGGTTTGGTGTCACTAACTCTTTCTAAAGCACCAGTAGCTTTAACCACCAGTAATTTTACACTATCAGCAAAAATGTCAATATAGTAAAAAGTAACAGTGTTGCTAGAAAAACAGTTCTGAGCTAGGATTCCCCCAGAAAAGACCTTGTATGCTGTCTTAGCTTCTTCTCTTGTTGCTATGATAAAATATCATGGCAAACATAACTCAGGGAGAAAGAATTGATTTTAGTTCATAGTTCCACTGTGGGGAGGGGGAGTAATGGAAGCAGGGGCTTGAAGCAACTGATCATTTTACATTCATAATCAGTATGCAGAGAGCAATGATCATTTGTTCTCAACTCACTTTCTCCTCTCTATGCAGTTCATAATCCCAGTTTAAGGAATGGTGCCACCTATGGTGAGCGAGTTTACAGCCTGAGCAAACTCTCCTGCTTGTGGCATATGCCAACCTATGCCCTCCTGGGTGTGGCCTGTTTTGGAATAGTGACATCTTTGCATTGTAATGCTTGTAAACAGTATAATTAGGCAGTCACTTTTGAATGAGAAAGAGTTCTCTAAGGAATCCTAGGTATGTTTATTGAACCACTTGTGTTTAAACCTTTTTCAGCCTGAGAAAGGCAGACTAGAAGTATGGCACTTACCATTGTGGGTTGCTCTTCAGTAATGAAGTGATATTAAGCATATGTACTCATATCATTTTTTAATTTATGAATTATAAAATATATTTTGAAAGATGCCAGAACACGTATGAAGTAAAACAAATATGTAATCACACTGAAATTGATACCTGGGGGAAAAGAAGTCAACAGGGGCAGGGAACTGAGGAAAGAAATAAAAGGAAGAAAAAAAAGTTGTGCTGGCCAACAGAAAACTATAAAATAGAGTAACTAATATAATTCTGATGTTTTAAAATTTATTTTACCTCCCAACTCAAAATATAAACTTAGATGTAACAATTGCTTCATTATTATTTGCCCTAACTTCAATGTTCTGTAGTTTTATTCTTTCCTTTTCCTGCTTTCTTTTTTTAAATGTGTGTCAGTTTCTTCCTTCCATGCTATGGGTATCGAGGGTGCATCCAGGTCCTCTGGCTTGGCCAGTGGAGCCATCTTAGTGGCCCTTATTCCTTTACTTAGTGTTTATAATCCACTAAATGAATTTGTCATTTTCATAGTGTCACAGCGTACATATAGATAAAAACTTCTATACCACCACCCAGAGAAAAGTACATTCCTAGGTAGCAGTTATTCCTGCTAAATCAGTTCATAAAGGACTCCAAAATCAAGCACAGGAACAGGAACATTTGTAGAGAAGGAGCAAAGATATTATTGTTTGGCTATTTTATGTAGGTACATTTTAGACCCCACTCCTTTTCTTTTCTTTTTCTTTTTTTTTTCTTTTCTTTTTGGTGCTGGAGATTGGATCCAGGGCTTCACACATACTGTACCACTGAATAGCATTCTCTGCCTTCTCATTTCTATTTCTGATTAAGATTTAGCACTACTGTGTGATAAATAAATGGTACCCTAAAGAAATCCACATGCTTTATCCCAGAACCTGTTAATTTATTACCTGGCATAGCAAAGCAGAATTGAGTTTGCAGATGGAATTAAGGCTGTTAATCTGCTGGCCTGAAAACAAGGAGATTACTGTGGATTTTCTGGTTGGTCTCACTTGAATCACAAGGACCCCCAGAAGCAGACAGCAATTCAGGGATTCTGTGAATGTACCACTGAAACTCTTGGTACTTTGTTACAGTAGCAAATGTGATATTAATGTGCACAATTTATCTGTGAGTATAATTAGAAAAGCTGAATATAATCACTTGCTACAGAACTGGTTACTACAAATCCTAACACTGAGAAAGGAACTCTAAGCTTCAGAAAGTTATTACTAATGCCAAGTAGAGTTGCTTGGCAACAAAGGGGGAGAAAACACTAAATAGTTTTAGATGCAGCCAGCTAGAAACTAGAATCAACCTTTTCCAGACCTGTCTCTTGGTACTAATTCCTAATGTTTTTCATCTTTAGTTATATATTCTTTGTGTAGAAAAGAAGAAAGAGAGAAAGAGAGAAAAAGAGAGAGAGAGAAAGGATTCCAGAGACTAATTCTAATGATATGTGTAAATTGAAGATGCACTTTCATTTCCCTGCCACCTAGACCCAAGTAATCACACAAAAGCTATATTAATTACAACACTGTATGACCAGTGGCTCAGGCATATTCCTACTAACTCTAACATCTTAAATTAACCCATTTCTATTATTTTATATTTTATCATTAGGTTCCTCAAATATGAGAATTCAGTAAGTGGTAAGAAGAAGAAAACCAATGGTACTCAGAGAATTCCTTAAGTAATAATCATATCTAAATCAGCAGTTGTTGGAATCTTTTGGGACAGATCCATTTGAGACTCTCTGGAGAAATAGAGTCATAGACCTGAAAACAAAATGCTGCATTTTAAGGATTTTCCAGCATCTATAATGTTTATAACCCCATACTGTAACATTGCACCAATAATTTTTAAATGTTGTATTTTATTTTAGTGAGGAATAAATTTCTAATAAAAGATTTATATGGAGTAAACATTAGAAATGGTCTTAGTTAGGTTTCTATTGCTGTAATAAAGACTATGACCAAAATAAAGTTGGAGAAGAAAGGGTTATTTCACTTGGTAGCCCTCAGGTTATACTCCTGTGAGAGAAGTCAGGACAGGAACTTGAAGCAGCAACCCCCTGCTTGTTCTGTCCAAACAACGTGCATTTTGTCAGTGGTTGATGCATTGACAGTTCCTTGCCCAAAGGCCAGTTTTTCCAAGAAGAAAACAAGCTCCAAGTGGAGTGTCTTCAGTGCTCGACATTCTCTTGGGAATAGCTCGGTGCTGCCAGGAGCAATTGTGTCTCATTTCAACAGAACCCTAAGTTATTTAAATGCCATATTCAACAGCTCTTTGGAGTGGTTGAAGATTACCTATCTATGAAGAATACAATCTCTATGTATCGAAAGAGCCTAATTAGTCTAACTATAAGTATGACAAACATGAATCACTATTGACCTATAATTCTTAATACCTACATAGCTTTAACACTAAGACTTCATATTAGAAAATTAAACAAGCTTTAAACAACTGTGCCACAAATGAGGATATAACCTCAAAATGTAAACAGTATATAAGTATCTTGATCAAAGGTAGAAATTTATAGTACAATATGATAAATATATCCTAAAATTGTATCAATATACAAAATGTCTTAAGCAGAGGTAGAAGGATGCATGCATACAATATGACAAATATGGCAAAATATGACAATATAACTTTGCCTAGGTGTGCAAATATTGTAAATGAAAATAGGAAAATATTCAATATAATTTGAATTTGTATCAATATACAAGAATCTATACCAATGTAAATTGCTTACAAATAATAGCTCACAAGTATTCACTCTATTACTTACTGTTATTATTAGTGTGAGTAAGCTCACACTGATCTAACTATTATCCCATTCAATATATGCTTCCTATTTCCTATTGAAATTTTTGATTCATCCTCCATGTTTGTTCCATCATCCAGAACAGTATATTTTTTTTACAGCAGGCAATGAGTTTTTAATTTTCCTGGTGAGACTTGTCCTCTGCAGTGATTGGCAATGACTGGACCATGTTTGACCTGGGGGGCTTGTGAGAGGCTGCTGTGGGAGTCCCCTCTGTGTATTGCTTGTATTGGTTAATGAATAAAGAAACTGCCTTGGCCTGATAGAGCAGAACTTATGTAGGCGGAGAAGACAAAACTGAATTCTGGGAGGAAGAAAGCAGAGTCAGAGAGACGCCATGGATCTGCCAGGGCCAGACGCTAGGAATTTTACCCAGTAAGCCACTGCCACATGGCGATACACAGATTAATGGAAATGGGTTAAAGTAATATAAGAATTAGCCAATAAGAAGTTAGAGCTAGTGGGACAAGCAGTGTTTTAATGATTACAATTTCTGTGTGGTTATTTTGGGGCTAAGCTAGCCAGGTGGCCAGAATGAACAAGCAGGCTCCTTGCAACAAGATGCCCCCAAGGAGTTACCTGATGATATTGAGTTGCTTTGCCTGTCTTTCATTGATCTACATTCATTGGTCCAATGTCATCCTTTGCCATACCCGCTACTTAATCCAGAAGATTGATACCTTTTATTTTTGCCATTCCCAGAGGAGACATTATTTCTAGGAATTCCTTGTCTACAATCCCTTCTCAGATGTCCTATTCTACCACAATTAAACATTTGGCATTTTGATGTCTCCTCATACCATTGGAAATTGCTTCTCTTACTCAAGCCTCAGTATTATAGTCAAAGTATGCAGGATCCATTCATCCATTGGTGCTGATCTAACCTTTAAAGGCCCAAGTATCTTTTTGGATTCTAAGTTGGCCTTTTCAAAAACCACAGGTTCGATAAGTATAGGCCCATGTTTCTACATGGTATGACAGCCAGACTCTCAAACCATAGTTAGTACCTGAAGTGGTCACATAGCCTTCCACATAGGGTAGGCTGTCACTACCTTAACAAAGGGTCAGGATGTTGTTATGCTCCCTTTTGTAATTTGGAGGATGCCTGAATAGAGATGCTAATTTAGGCCTACATGACAGAGCTGGCATACAGATCAGGAAGATGTGACAGAGCAGGCATAGGTAGATGTGGACGTAACTAAAAGCCATTCACCTGCTTACCTAGGAAACAGAATGCTAATGAATTTCCCACTCAGTTTACGTTTGGTATAAAGGCTGTTTGGAGAATAAACGAGAGGAATTTTCAGGATGTGAACTCAAGGATTTCATGAGGGATCATGGAGAATCTCCCTCCTGATAAAGCCATGTGAGTTGTACCTTATTTCTGTGGCTCCATGCCGGTCCAGAAAATAATTTATGTGGTCTGGACAGCCATTGGACCACAACAAATAAGTACTTGTATAGCTTCTGGGTCTGTTACTCCTTTTCGTACAGCCTTAGTTAATCTTTGTAAAAAGTCACTAAAGGGTTCTTTCTGGCCCTGTTTAACCCTGGTATATGATTCAATTCGTTTTCCTGATTCTTGAGTCCTATCCCAAGCACTTAAGGCTGCTGTGTGGCATAGGTACACAATTTGTTCATTGTAAAGATCTAGATCCTATGGGTCAGCATAAGTGCCCTCACCAAGAATTTGATCTTGGGAAGCCTCAGGTCCTTTTGCTTATCCTTGTTGTTCTAAAATTTTAGCCTTTTATCTGAAATATCATTTCCACAGTAGTTGTGGCCCATCTTTCCAGGACTGCTGAAACTAAGTGAAGCCAGTCATGTGGGGTAGCCTCATTGATAGAAGCCCATGTCTTTACCATCTCCCTAACAAATGCTGTATGCAAGCCATAGATACTACTGCTTGCTTAATTTCTTTTAGATCATTCATTCCTATAGGTATCTATATACATTCTTTGGATCCTTTGGGGCATTTAGAACTTGATGCTTTTTCAGAGTTGATTTCAGGGTAGGAAGCTAAAACCCTGGGTAAGTCATCTTTGATAGGTACTGGTGATGTTAAATCCTGTCCTTGTACCTTCTTTCCCTGCCATCAACTCCAATAATTTCCTCAATCATTTCAAGTCTTTTTACTAGTGTCTTTTATAAAGCCTGAATCTCTTGGCCTATATATATTTCTAGTTATTTCATTGAGGCACCTAGCCTCTGGTCCTCATTCTACACATGTGATTCCAAGGTCTGAAGTTTTTTCTTTAAAGATAACATTTCATCATTGGACATTATTTGGATAGCATGCAGATTGCCTTCCTGTAGAGATACTCAATCTGCTAACCTATCACAAATTTTTAACAGATTTTGGTTGTCAAATTCAACAGTATGAATTCTTTCAAATATTTTCTCAGTATTCTTTGACATGGTTTGAATTTTGTCTGTAAAATTAATGTTATCCTTTTCAATAATATTAATTTTATCAGGTAACTTTTGATTTTCGATGTTATTAATCCTGTCAGGTAGCTGTTCATTATTCATCTGTAAAGACTGTATCATTTCTAAAAGTACCTCATTTTTGGCTCTGTTTTATCAAACCATTTTCTTAAAAATATAATATGAAAAAGAAAACTGAGTCCCAATGTCCAATAAATAGATGTATCAGAAAAGCCATATAAGCCTTATAATCTATAAGCCTATACAATCCATAGTATAAGCAAAAAGGTTATTAAATTCCTGGATGATAATATTGTTTGCAATTATATAACATTTAAGTTTATTGATTTATTTATTAATCAAATAGTTACCTTTGTTATGAGATTTCAGTAAATTGTTGTAGGTGTAATAATTATCCAGCAGGTATCACAGTTGAAGCCACATGGTGAAGAGACATGAACAGTCGTATATCGCTTTGTTTTTGCTCGTTGGTGCCTAGTTAAATACTGGCAAATATGCTTTGCTTGACAAATTAAAAGCAATTAAATCAATCCCGTACATGGAACAAGGAGTCCAGAGCTCACAAGCAGTGAGCACAAACTAGAAGCTGCGCAAGTTGCTGCTCATGGCAAGGAAAGTTGTAGGGGGAGGGGAGAGCATGCACAAGCCTGGGAAATTTCCAAGTCATTTTGCTTAGCTCTGCTGTGATGGCATTTTGAAAAAAAAAAAAATGCTTAGTAGGTGAAACCAAGCCAGGTGGGTGGGAGTGGGAGACATTCTGTGCTGCAGACCTTTTGGGCCTTTTAAACGAGTCCACCTGGTAGGTGTGGAGTTGGGATCCATATGGTCACCAGATGAAGACAGATGCTAAAAAGAAATTCCACACTAGCTCATAATTGAGTATAATAAAGGGTTATTTATTTAGAGGTAGACTCACAGATCACAGTCCTCTGCATGAATGGGGAACAGAAACTGAATCCAGCAGCCAGAAGAGAGCAAGTGCATGCTTTACATTGGCATTTTTACTATAAAGAGGCCATGCCCAAGTAGGCTGGTACTGGCTGAAGGAGTCCCCAGCAAAGAAGCATGAGGTGCAACCATCTATTCATGTGCAACTGTGAAGAGCAGAAACTAAGTGGTAGACCTTCATGTGTTAGGCCAAATGGGAGTGCTAATGTGGGGTTTTCAGGAGTCCCTCAAATCATGTAAACATGGCTGGGTTTCCAAGAGAATTCTATTAGTATGTAACATGAGGGCCAGCTTGGGGTTTATGTCCTGCCCTGTCCCCACAGCCATTTAGCCCCAAAGAATCACACAGAGAGTCTACATTAGCTTATAAGCTGATTGGCCCCTTAGCTCAGGCTTCGTATTAGCTCTTATAACTTATATAGCCCATTATTCTTATCTACATTAGCCACATGGCTCAGTACCTTTCTCAGCAGTGTAGGTCACATCCTGCTTCTTCTCTGTTCCAGGCAGGAGTGCCAAGAGAGCTTCCTACTTCCCAGAATTCTCCTATTCTCCTTGTTCCGCCTCTATTTCCTGTCTGGTTGTCCCACCTATACATCCTGGCTAATGGCCAATCAGTGTTTGTTTAAATCATGATTGACAGAATACAGACAATTCTCCCGCACTATTAGTAGATGCTTGAGGTTGGTTGTCTCAGGCCTAAGGTAGCTGCTAAAGCTGTTAAATGGCTTCCCGTCACTGTGACAGAATACCTAAGATAAAAGACTAAAGGAAAGATTTTTGTTCTAACTCAGGTTCCCAGATGTTTTAGTCCAAGGTTTCATGGCTCTGTAGCTTTGGGCCTTTGGTTGACACAGATCATCATTGTAGGAATTCAAAACAGAGGTAGCTGGGGATCTCAGGCCAACCAGGAATTGAGAGAGGCAGAGACCTGAGTTCTCGGTATAGTCTTTAGGAATACGTCCCCAATGACCTTATTTCCTTTTTAGAGGTCCCATCTCCTAAATGGTTCCCTCCCATCCAAGCTCAAGGCCTTTGGGGTTTTAAGATCCAAACCAGAAACTGCTGGGAGGAAACAGGAGCCTATGTCTGAGAATCTGTGAGAAGACACAGAACAAACAAGCAAATAGATAAGATTAAAATTGAGTGCTGAGATCAACATTTATAGAAGATTGTGAAGTACTATATGTTGTAATGAGGCGCGCGGGCCTGCTTTTCGTCCCGGCGGCCACCCGGCTTCTGCCACCTGGTGACTGGCTAGCTTATACCCGAAATAATTACACGGAAACTGTATTTATTGAAATACTGCCTGGCCCATTAGCTCTAGCCTCTTATTGGCTAACTCTCACATATTTGTTTAACCTATTTCTAATAATCTGTGTGTCGCCACTAGTTGTGGCTTACCGGGAAAGATTCAGCATCTCTGACCTGGGAGCTTCATGGCGGGCAGCTCTCTCTGGCTCTGTCCCCTTCCCAGCATTCTCTTCTCTTTATCCTGTCTATCTAAGTCCTGCCCTATCAGAAGGCCAAGGCAGATTCTTTATTAACCAATAAAAGCAACCCAAATACAGAAGGACCCTCCTACACCAACTATATTTATCCAAAATAAATAGTTATTATTTGTCAGACTACCCAGGGAATCTTGAAGATTATTTTACGTATGAGTAATTAAATCACTTTCTAAAATGTTGACTTCAATGCCTTCAGCTGGGAGTCGGTTGTAATGACTGAGGAGAGGATAATGCTAGAGTGAGGAGGAAATCATGCTAGCCTAATGGGTACTTCGCAGACAGCCCTTGGTTCAGAATTCCTGCAGGTGTTTCTGTCAAGTGCCTTTGGCTCCTGCCTGTATAGATAATTCTTCAGAATGATGGCCATATTGTCTCTTTAAGGAAATTACTTACAAATACATATAAACACATTTAACTGCAGAGAAAGCTTTTGTGAATTAGTACCAACCAGCTTAGCACATTAGCTCATTACTATTTTTAAAGCAGACCTCCGGGGAAACCTTTTATTTTTAATTAGGCACAAAAAAGAAGTGCCCAGAATGATGGCTTCCAGGATTCCCCATAGGAAGCCCTTTATTTTGTCATACTCCACATCCCTTGCAACATGATTTAGCTATAAAACAGCATTGCTTAACTTATTTGCTTAATGAGAATTCTACTATTTTTAATCACATCCTTCTACCACCATGTTCTAGATGTCCATCTCCTTTGCTTCAGTATGTTCATGTTAATGTGGTTTGGGATCAGTGCATTCATAACACAAAACTACAGTTCACTTGAAATGCTGAAGGCCAGGAGCTGCTTCTCCGTGGAGCATGATCAAGGCAGCAGTGGAATCTTGGCTCCTGAAGAGCAGGAGTGTCTGGAGACAGCAACAGTTCAAGAGTTGGGTCCCTTCCTGTGAAAGTTATACTCTCAGTCCTGTGATAGCTCCTGGTTTAAAGCAACCACCTCTGCTGCCAGTTTCCAAAATAATGTACACTTTCTTCATTTCCTGAGATTATGACTTGGTTACTTCTCCTTGGAACCCCTGTGCAGGCTAAACCTAGTCTTCTGCTGGTGGACAAGAACTAGGACTAACAGTTTTGGAGGCTCAGACTATGTGGCTTAGCTTGGAAATATTTACCCTTGGGTCATTTTATCGACAATTATTAGCATATATTTTTACATTAAAACTTAAAATAATTTAGCAAACTAAAGAAGTGTGTGTGTGTGTGTGTGAGAGAGAGAGAGAGAGAGAGAGAGAGAGAGATTTTGTCAAGAAAAACCCCTAACAGATATACCCAAACATGTTTGAATAACATAAGTTTTCTGAGAAATTCAGCTGTGTAGCTAAGAGTTAAAATGTCAGTTAAGCTGGAAAGAGTGAAATCCACTGATTCAAGTGACGATCCACAACTAGGGTTGGAAGTAGGGTGTCTATGAATCTTCCAGGGATCACAACATACTGGTGAGAAAATAGACATAACTTGCACACAGAATTCTATGTTTGGCCTGACTCCCCCCTCCACATACACATTTGTTTTCTGTGCGGTGAGTTTTCATATGCTGGAGCTACAGAGATTTACAGATGAAAAAATTCATGCTGTCTCCAATCCTCTGAATCTAGCTTGCACAGTTGAAACAGGTCTTAATCAAGTTGTTTAGGCCTGCCTTCCGATGCTGGGCTCAGGAGTGATCCAGTAACCTGAGTCCCCCAGTTCTCTGGCCATCCCAGGTGGCGGAAAGAAGCCATTTCCTTTCCCTTTGAGGCAATGCTCAGCAACTGGGTAGGACCACATGTTCAAAGGTAGCTTTGCCATCTGCATGGGGGCGGGAGGGGAAGACATAATACAGGCCTGGTAGGAGCCCTTTGAAAGGCTGCACGCTAACTGAACAGGCAACCATCCATGCAACAGCTGGAACCCATTAAAGTTGGCAATTTTTGCTCAAGGGAAAAAAGTGCCTTTCCATAGTCAGGGCCAATGATTTGTCTCACACTTGACCATGTTTGTAAAGCGAATTTAAGGCAAAGGAGGTGAGCCTTTCCCCTAGGGCTTTGCTGCAAACTCAAGCAACCTGCCTGTGGAAGTAATTAGGTGCTGTGTTGATGGGCTCTCTGTCAGCAGTACATCACAATGTCCAGGAAAGGTTGTCCAAGAGTGCAGGCCATTCTGTGAGAATTTCCTTGAGGAAAAATGGCCTGTACATGGGAATGGTATTCAAATAATGTGACTCCCTTCCTGCTCTTGTTGTTATTGGTAGAGCTTGAATACAGGACCTCATGTGTGCTGACCATAAGCTGCATCATTGAGTTATATTCCTAATATAACTTTTAAAATTATTGCTTTTAAAATTAACACTGGTAACATAATGTTTAATGTTAATATATCAGTACGTTATTTCTAAGTTTTGTTTAGAAAATTTAATATTTGGGCTGAAGAAATATCCACTCACTAAAGTGCTTGCCTTTCAAATACAGGACTAGAGTTGGATCCCCAGATGTAGATGGAAAATGTAGGGTATGGTGCCACATGTTTATAATCCCAGAGCTGAGGAGGCAGGGACAGGTAGATCCTTGGCACTCACTGGTCAGCCACCATACCCTATTTAGAGAATTCCAGGTCAGTGAGTAACTCTATCATGTCCTCCACAGACACTGTGACCCACACATACTAAATAAATAAAATTTAACTTTAAAGGGGGGGCAATTGTTGGTGTATTAGATTGAGGAATTGTTATGTAATGGGGACTATCTCTGTATATGCTCTGAATATGTTTTATTACCACTGGTTAATGAAGAGGCTTATTTGGCCAATGACCAGGCAGAATAGATGGAGGTAGAAAATCCAAGTAAAGACACAGAGAAAAAGAAGGCAGAATGAAGGAGATGCCACCAGCTGCTAGGAAAGCAAGATATGAGGTAACAAGCCACTAGCCTATGAGACTTGTGGTAAAATATATACTAATAGCAATGGGTTAATTTAAGATATAAGAGCTAGCTAAGAATACACCTGAGAGCTATCAGCCGAACAGTTTGGAATTAATATGTTTCTGTGTGATTACTCAGGACTGGACAGCCAGGAAATGAAAGCACACTCTCCATTTACAGTTATGTCTAAACCCTGACCTTAGTGGATGATGGTAGAATTGAGAACATTAAGAATTCCCAGGTAAAGTTAAAGACCACATTTTCCACTTTCTTTTGATACTGTAACTTTTTTGAGAAATTTAGTTCTCTTTTGCTGTTGTACAAATACAAGACTTGTGCCCAGACTGAGTTAAGTAAAGAGGGAAGAGTGAGCAGGGAGCATTCTGTAGCAGGTACAGAATGACTGTAGAGACTAGAGTTTGGAAAATTCTTCCCTCAATTATTCCCTCAAGGTATGGTGTTCCTGAAACCCACAGTGCAGCCGAAGCTTCTTCACTGCTAGATTTCAACTTAAGTCATCTGATCCTGGGTCTGGCAGTTGCCACTGCAGCATCCAGATCCCCAGTTCTCTGACTGTAACAGAGGCAACAGTTTCCTTAGGGCACTAGGTTATCTCTTTATTCTGAAAGTCATGCTCTGAAATCCAGCCTACAGCCTGTTCTTCTAGCTATTCCAATGATTCCCTGAATTAGATTTCTTTCTACACAAAAACAGTAGGACATTATCTCCTACAGGCAACCGATTTCTGCTTAGTTCACTGTAGTCTCACCCTTGGTAAGGCTGTAAGATATCTTTTGTGATCATTTGCATTGGAAAATATGTACAGTCCTTTCCCTGTGAACTTCACAGTTGTCATTGGTGGCTGGGTATTTTTTCCTACTTTAAAACACAGTAAATCCTTCTCATAATATGTGAGTTCTAACTTTGTCTTAGAGCAATGTGGTCAAGACTGCCATTTCTCTGGAGAACTCCAATGAGTAGATTGAGCCAGATTCCAAGGTTTTAAAATGGTGTATTCTTGTTTATGTCAGTACTCATCACAGTCACTGACTGATATATATGTTGGGAGTCCTTTAAAAAATTAACTTTCAGCAAATAAAGAAGACCTCAGAATTTCTGAATGTTTTCATAGAATCATGAAAAATTACATTATCACTTTATGAATCTATGGACCTTTGACAGAGGGCTTCTGCTTTGTGGGCACATAAATGGATTCCAAATCATAGGTCATGTCCTTGTACCACCAAAGAAACCCCTTTGGAAACCAACAACCTAGATCTTTCCTTGAGTATTAAAGAAAACAAACATACAAAATTTATAACTCTGGACTTTTATATAACAGAATTTAATAAGAACCACAATAAAACTCTCAGTAATTATAATTATTTAGTACTTATTAAATAACTTGTGATATTTTTGAAACATAAAAAATACTAATGTCCAGTAGAAACATTACATATAGTTCCAATTTTCACATATAGGCACAAAGGGATACCATGTGTGGTTAGTCCAGGGCTGAATTCTGGTGTATAATGGTATGATAGTCAACTGCATAACTAATTCTGAAGATAAATCAAGTTAGAAGATGAAGAGTTTGTTTTGGATCACATTTCCAGAGGTTTACAGCTACAACCAGTTGACCCTATTGTTTTATAACCTGTGGCCATTAGGAAGGGCAAATGATAGAGGAAGCTGCTTACCTCATGGCAGCCAAGAAACAAAGAAAGAATGAAGGATTGGGGTCTTAATATCCCCTTCCAAGGTACACCCATTGTGACCTCACTTCAAGTATTCAATTATTTTTCTCAGTCTTGTTTTTCCTTTTTCTTTTTCCTTTTTTTTTTTTTGTCTGTGTTTTGATTGGATTTATAAGTTTAGAGGGGTGATGTTTGTAAAACTAGTACAAATTTAATGTAATTTACTTTTAAAATGCTATTAATTGAAACCTCTACTTCCTTTTAGTTTAGTTTATATTTCCTCATGGGATATGATATCTTTTGTCTTCACAGGGTGACTCTTACATAAGGGGACAGACACACAGAGGAACTTAGAGATTGTTGTAGAGCTACTGAGTGGTATGTTTACCAATTAGAAACAACTTTTAAAAAACAACTGAGAGAAAGATTGGAAGTCCAAGAAAGAAACTGAATCAGTCTTCATATCAAAACATGTCTGAGAAAATGTGTTTCTGTAAATTAATTTATTCTTCAGATGGAAAAAAACTGTTATGAAAACACTTAGCATTGTACAAAGGCACATTGCTGAGTGATAAACATTTTTGTATGATGCTCATGTTGTATTTGGGGTGAAAACCTGAAGAGATTAACTTTGAGTTATTTCCTTAAAGAATTGTGGCTAAATGTTTGATAAAGTTCATGAATTTGAAATCATGTGATTTGGAGAATGTGTGTTCTCTAATGCACCTTTATTTAATTTCCAATCCCTTAGCTGAAAACTGACTCTGAGGAATGCAAACAGAAAGGGTAGGGAAGGTACCTCTGAGTAGCTAAGTCTCTTTGAAACACAATTGTCTGACAAGCATTCCATCCTGCAGAATCCTCAGGTCTCTAGATGCTAGGCTTTCCTGAAATGGAGACCTGCCACTTTGCCCCAGATGTTTAACTAATCAGTCCTATTTTATGGTGAGTTTTAAAAGCAGAATTAAATAAAACCAGGAATAAGAAAACAGAAAAAAATTTAAAACAACTCAAATATGTTATTTTTTTACCTCACTTTTACATTTTTCACTTGAAGATGCAGAAAAAGGCAGATAAATGTGTTGTAAAGTGGATGACACATTTTTTTTTCTTGAGAAAAACCAGCTAGGCAGTGTGCCACTAAAATTCCAAAATAAGATCAATATTTTAAAGCTATGTCTTCAAACTGTTTATTAACTTAAATAATAAGTCTATTAACCACATTCTGCCTTCGACTCAGTGTAGAGAACTAGCCAGAATGTGCCTTATAATGAGAAACACTACCTTCAAGAGTACAAACACCTCCTAAATTTTGCCAATTAGCAAGAGATGACAACTTCACTATGGTGGCCATAATGTAGTATATTAGGGCTGTTAAGGCAGAAAAGGAAATGATTGAGTTTCACTTAAAATCACACATTGGATAGGGAAAGAAAAGAAGAAAGAAGTGGTAGAAGGTGTTTATCTCTTTCCCCATTGTTTCATCCAAGCCTCCCTCTTTCCCTCCCTCCCTCTCTCTCTCTTTCTCTCTCTCTCTCTCTCTCTCTCTCTCTCTCACACACACACACACAGAGAGAGAGCTTTGCGATTCATTATACCATTGCTATTACTGTTTACTAAACTAGGTGGCTAACCTTCTCAAGATGCCTTCGTGGACAAGTTAAAGTATATTTTGAAACCAGAGTCTCTGATGCTCTTGTTATGTTTTTATCCTACACTGGCTGCCCATAAAACTAAGGCTCTTACAGATGTGATCTAACTTTCCTTCTCCTCTGTATCTCAGACACCTTTATGTTGAATAAAATGGTACTTGAAATTTTTATTTCCTTAGAATTCTTTAATGAAGTTTGAAGTAAAACCCATGAAACAGACTTGAAAACACTGGTCCATTTACTCTAATTGTTCCTTACTCAAAACAAACTCATTTTCTAACTGGTAATCCTTTTTCCCTTTCAACACATTAAGTATTCTAATTTAAAAAGCTTTTAAAATTAAACAGAATTGCCAGGTAATCACTATCTTTTCCTCGTACCTACAAAATGCTGGCTCCTTTGTGTGAATTTTTTCCAAGGGAGTAATGGCTTATATTAGCCTGAAACATATTTTATCAAATATTTTGTTTTATGAAATGATTCTTATGGCAAGAGAGCAGCCTGTGGAGAAAGGAATGTGCTTTCAGGATGCGGAAGACAGAGAAAGAGGCTGAATGTCTAAGGATGGGTCCACGTGCTGTCATCTGTACATAGCAGTCAGTTGCTTTTTCTGGCTTTATTCCCTGCCACCCAGAGCAGCCAAGACCATTCCAAGATACTGAAAGGGACACTGAATTAAGTAGAAAAGAAACAGATATGTGAATCTGACAGCTGGTTTTGACTCCCACCCACTGAGAGGGAGAAGAAGTTTATTGTTTCAGTTGATACCTGGTTTTTGGTGATATATTGTTTATTGCTGTTATTTTTAGAGTTATTCAGTTACTTTATTTTGAAAGTTGGGTGTGAGAAAGTCCTTCTCTTTCCTTGGAACAAGTCCACATCTTAGCCTACAAGCAACAGCAACTGTTCTGTATCACTCATTTTTTTTTTTTGTCCCTGCATGTGAATGAAGCCTCAGGACTTACCCAACAATCCCTGGACATGGACATCATTCACACCCGGAACTGCACTCCTCTCCAGAGGCAGTGTGTTGTAACATGAGGGCTTTCATGTTGGGGTTTCTGTCCTGTCCAGTCCCCACTGCTGGTCACCCCCAAAGAAATTACACAGAGATGTATATTAATTATAAATTGATTGGCCCATTAGCTCTGGTTTCTTATTAGCTCTTGTAGCTTATAGTAACCCATTATCCTTATCTATGTTAGCCACATGGCTCAGTACCTTTTTCAGCAGGGCAGGTCACATCCTGCTTCTTCAGTGGTCTGGGCAGGACTGCAGAAAGAGCTTCCTTCTTCCCAGAATACTCCTGGTCTCATTGCCCCACCTCTACTTCCTGTCTGCTTTTCCTGCCTATACTTCCTGCCTGGCTAATGGCCAATCAGTGTTTATTTAAAACATAATTTACAGAATATAGAATTGTCCTACACCAGTGTGTTTATAATTGAAAATCAGGGTGGTGTAATAAAATCTGAACTTCTAAGCAGACAATACCATGAAGCATATGACATACCTCTAAAATTTTCTTCTCTGAGGGCTATCCATGGTTGACTCACACCTTAATCCCAGCACTGGTGAGGCAGAAACAGGCAGATAACTGTGAATTTGAGGGCCAGCCTGGTTTACCTATATAACTGAGCTCTTCCTCACCTATATAGTAAGTTCCAAGATAGTCAGAGCTACATAGAGAGCAACATCTCAAAATGATGTACTTAAGGGATATAAATTTTCAAAAATCTATGTTTAATTTAAACAAAATATTGGATATAAAATATTTTTATTTTATTTTGGAAGATGTCTGT
This sequence comes from Ondatra zibethicus, assembly GCA_004026605.1. NCBI lineage: Eukaryota > Metazoa > Chordata > Mammalia > Rodentia > Cricetidae > Ondatra > Ondatra zibethicus. The sequence continues at coordinate 85,653 of PVIU01003185.1, read as the reverse complement.
TGGTCTGGCTTTAAATCATTAGTTGGGTTATTGATCTCCTTATAAATTATCTATAAAGCTCTTTGTTCATAAATTGTCCTCTCAATATTTAAGTCAATAAAGTGTCTGTTTCTACAAGTTTTTTTTTCTCTTGCTTAGTTTTAAATTATATGAATCTGTCTCTTGGAATTCCTGATGATTTTTAAAGATTAAAACTAGAACACTGGATTTAAAAAATACTTCTTGTAGGAGGCTACTAGTTAGTTCCCAATTGCTCAGTTAGTTTAGACACAAAATAATCACACAGAAACTGTATTAATTAAATGACTGCTTGGCCCATTAGCTCTAGCTTCTTATTGGCTAATCTCTTACATATTAATTTAACCCATTTCTATTAATCTGTATATCACCACGAGGTTGTGGCCTATCAACAGAGTTTCAGCACATCTATCCTGGCAGCAGCTCCATGGCATCTCTCTGACTCTGCCCTTCTTTCTCCCAGCATTCAGCCTAGCTTTCCCTGCCTACCTAAGTTCAGCCTTGCTATAGGTCTAAAGTAATTTCTTTATTCATAAATGGTAATCACAGCACACAGAGGGGCTTCCCACATCAACTGCTGGTTTCACCAATCTTTAGCATAGAAGGTCTACTCTTTCCTTGCTAAATGGAATCATAAGGACTGAAGAGATGGCTCAGTGGTTAGGAGTTCTTGCTGTGCAAGCATGGGGATTAATGGCTCCTCAGCACACATATAAAAGGTGCATTTAACCACGAATTTGTGTAACCATAGCAGTTCAGGTGGGATGACTGGAGCATATCTGGGCATCCCTGGTTAACAGGTCTAGTTTTAAAAGGAAGCAGTTGGCTCCATGCTCAGTGAGAGGATGTCCTCCTCTGGCCTCTCCATGTACAAGTACACATACACATACACACTGAATGACAGGTCACGTATATCAATTACTTGAGGATATCTGGGCATGAGAGCTTGGTGACAATCCTTTTCAAGATTGAAAAGTGAGTCTATTAACAGCAAAGCTAAAGAAGTAGTTTCAACCTACTGTAGTCACCTAGGACTTTTGTCTTTTCTTATTATCTCTTTTTCTGTCTGTTACTATTTTAAGGATCCTAATTGGGAAGCAAACACCATTGTCTGCTGTTTTGTTTTTGATTTTTGAGATGGGGTTTTTTGTGTGAGTAATAGCCCTGGCCCCTGGCTGTCCTGAAACTAGCTCTTGTAGACCAGGCTGACCTCATACTCACAGAGATCTGCCTGTCTCTGCCTCCTGAGTATTGGGATTAAAGGGGTATGCCACAAAACCCTGGCTGAAAACACCATTGTCTTTAACATTCAATTTTCTGTGTGTTGAAAGTTTTAACAGTCATTCTTTTCAGGTCATAGCCTACTGTGATGTCCTGAGGCTGACACATTCCATGGGTAAGAGCTATTTGTTTTATTTCAAATGTCTTTTTGCTAGTGGCTCACTTGTTATGAATGCATAGAGGACTGATCACTCTGCCAATGGACACTGGGCTAGGCATACAGAACCTGGCTTCCTGTAGTAGAAATGAAATGTTAAATATTCTTTATGTATTTTAAATTAGTTAATTAGATATTGGGTACTGATCCAGTGTTAGAAAGGGACTGAACCACATTTCAACCTAAAACATTGAGTAGTCTATGGGAGTTCATAAACTGTAGTTAATAGACACTATGGTTCATAAACACTATACACTTATTCTAGCTCTCCATTTTATAAGAATTAATCATTATTCCTGTGCCTAGTATAAGAGTAGAGAAACATACAAAAGCAGCATGGACTATGAGAAGAGCTTTGTTTGTGAGCAGGTATACCAATACAAACCTAGGGTTAAGCTTGACCCAGAATTAAGGTCCAGTGCAGGCTATTTTTGAAGTGCTGACCTGAAGTTACACTGCAGGTAAAGAGGAGGCAGATGTTTAAAACCTAGGCATTGTGGGCTCATGGCTCAGTCTTTAGGGAAAAGAGAGTTTTTTCCAGGCAGTGACTAAGGTAGCCAGAACTTAAGTATAGACTACTTTGCAGGCTGAGTGCCTAGATTTCACCAATACCTAGCCACTAACCCAGCCCTACAAAAAATACTAGAAGGAAAACTCCAACCTAAGGAAGTTGGCTACACCAACAAAAACAGAGACAATTGGTGGTCTCATAGCAGCAAATCCCAAAGAAGGGAAAAATGCACAAATTAACATCACCAACAATGAAAACTAAATTAACAGGAGATAGTGATCACTGGTCATTAATATCCCTTAATGTAAACAGACTCAAATCACCTATAAAAAGGCACAGGCTAACAGATTGGATACAAAAACAGAATCCATCCTTGTTCTGCATACAAGAAACAGACCTCAACCTCAAAGACAGACATCGTCTCAGAGTAAAGGGTTGGGAAAAGAATTACCAATCAAGTGGACCTAAGAAACAAGCAGATATAGCTATGCTAATATCTAACAAAATAGACTTCAAGCTAAAATCAGTCAAAAGAGACAAAGAAGGTCATTTCATAATAGTCACAGGAAGATTCATCAAGAGAAAATTTCAATACTGAACATCTATGCCCCAAATACAAGGGCACCCTCATATGTCAAAGAAACACTTCTAAAGCTTAAATCATACATTAAACCCCACACACTAATAGTGGGAGACTTCAACACTCCCCTCTCACCACTGGACAGGTCAGTCAGACAAAAAATGAACAGAGAAATAAGAGAACTAACAGATGTTATGACTCAAATGGACTTAACAGACATCTATAGAACATTCCATCCAAACAAAAAAGAATATACCTTCTTCTCAGCACCTCATGGAACCTTCTCAAAAACTGACCACATACTTAGTAACGAAACAAACCTCAACAAATACAAAAATTTGGACTAACCCAATGTACCTATTCAGATCACCATGGTATAAAACTAGATGTCATCAACAGTACTAATTCCAGAAAACCCAGAAACACATGGAAATTAAACAATGCTCACCTGAATCATCACTGGGTCAAAAAAGAAATAAAGGGAGAAATTAAAGACTTCTTAAATTCAATGAAAATGATGACACAACATACCCAAATTTATGGGACACAAGGAAAGCAGTGTTAAGAGGAAAGTCCATAGCACGAATTGCCTACATAAAGAAGCTGGAAAAATCCCACACTAGTGAATTAACAGAAAATTTGAAAACTTTAGAACAAAAAGAAGTAAACTCACTTAAGAGAACTAGATGGCAGGAAATAATCAAAGTGAGAGCTGAAATCAACAAAATAGAAACAAAGAAAACAATACAAAGAATCAACGAGACAAAGAGTTGGTTCTTCGAGAAAATCAACAAAATAGACAAACCTTTATCCAAATTAACCAAAAGGCAGAGAAAGAATGTCCAAATTAACAAAATCAGAAATGAAAAGGGGGACATAACAACAGACATGGGGGAAATACAGAGGATCATCAGGTCATATTTTGAAAACCTGTACTCCACAAAATTGGAAAACTTAAAGGAAATGGACAACTTTCTGGAGAAACATCACTTACCAAAATTAAATCAAGACCAGATAAGCAAATTAAACAGACCTATAACTGCTGAAGAAATAGAAACAGTCATCAAAAGTCTCCCAAACAAATAAAGCCCAGGACCAGATGGTTTCAGCTCAGAATGCTACAAGACTTTCAAAGAAGAACCAATACCAATACTCCTCAAATTATTCCACACAATAGAAACAGAAGGAACATTGCCTAACTCTTTTTATGAGGCTACAATTACCTTAATGCCCAAACCACAGAAAGACATCACTAAGAAAGAGAATTACCGACCAATCTCACTCATGAACATTGATGCAAAAATACTAAATAAAATACTGGAAAATCAAATCCAAGAACACATCAGAACCATCATTCACCATGACCAATTCGACTTCATCCCAGAGATGCAGGGATAGTTCAACATATGAAAATCTGTCAATGTAATCCACTACATAAACAAGCTGAAAAATAAAAACCACATAATCATCTCATTAGATGTTGAAAAGCTTTTGACAAAATACAATATCCCTTTGTGATAAAGGTCTTGGAGAGAGCAGGGATACAAGGAACATACCTAAACATAATTAAGGCAATATACAGCAAGCCAACAGCCAACATCAAACTAAATGGAAAGCAACTCCCAGCAATTCCACTGAAATCAGGAACAAGACAAGGTTGTCTATTCTCTCCATACCTATTCAATATAGTTCTTGAGGTCCTAGCTAGAACAATAAGACACAAAAAGGAGATCAAGTGGATATAAATTGGAAAAGAAGAAGTCAAACTCTCACCGCTTGCTGATGATATGATAGTTTACATAAGCAATCCCAAAAATTCTACCAAGGAACTTCTACAACTCATAAACACTTTCAGTAATGTAGCAGGATACAAGATTAACTCAAAAAAATCAGTAGCCCTCCTGTACACAGATGAGAAAAGGGCTGAGAAAGAAATCAGAGAATCAACACCCTTCATAATAGCCACAAATAGCAAAAAATATATCGGAGTAACTCTAACCAAACAAGTGGAAGACTTGTATGACAAGAACTTTAAATCTTTGAAGAAAGAAGTTGAAGAAGACACCAGAAAGTGAAAAGATCTCCCATGCTCTTGGGTAGGCAGAATTAAAATAGTAAAAATTGCAATCTTACCAAAAACAATCTACAGATTCAACACAATGCCCATCAAAATTGCAGCAAAATTCTTCAAAGACCTCGAAAGAACGGTACTCAACTTCATTTGGAAAAGCAAAAAACCCAGCATTGCCAAAACAATCCTGTACAATAAAAGAACTTCTCGAGGCATCACAATCTCTGACTTCAAACTCTACTACAGAGCTGCAGTACTGAAAACAGCCTGGTACTGGCATAAGAACAGACAGGAGGACCAATGCAACCAAATAGAAGACCCGGATATCAATACATACATCTTCGAACACCTGATTTTTGACAAAGAAGCAAAAAATATCAAATGGAAAAAGAAAGCATAGTTAACAAGTGGTGCTGGCATAACTGGATATCAACACGTAGAAGAATGAAAATAGACCCATATCTATCACCGTGCACAAAACTCAAGTCCAAATGGATCAAAGACCTCAACATAAAGACAGCCACACTGAACCTTATAGAAGAGAAAGTGGGAAATACACTTGAATGCATTGGCACTAGAGACCACTTCCTAAATATAACCCCAGCAGCACAGACACTTGGTGTAGGAGAATGGTCTGTATTCTGTCAATTATATTTTAAATAAACTCTGATTGGACAGTAGCCAGGCAGGAAGTATAGGCAGGACAACCAGATAGGAAGTAAAGGTGGGTCAATAAGAACAGGAGAATTTTGAGTAGAAGGAAGCCCATGCCTCTGTAGTCGTGACCAGCCACAGAAACAGCAAGATGTGACTGCCTCACTGAAAAAGGTACTGAGCCATGTGGCTAACATAGACAAGAATAATGGGCTAATATAAGTTATAAGAGTTAATAAGAAGCCTGAGCTAATGGGCCAATCAGTTTACAGTTAATGTAGACCTCTGTGTGATTTCTTGGGACTTAATGACTGCAGGAACCAGGCAGAACAGAAAACCTCAGTCAACAGACACTGAGAGAAACAATTAATAAATGGGACCTCCTGAAGCTGAAAAGCTTCTGTAAAGCAAAGGATACGGTCAACAAGACAAAATGACAGCCTACTGAATGGGAAAAGATCTTCACTAACCCCACATCAGACAGAGCTCTGATCTCCAAAATATACAAAGAACTCAACAAATTGGTTACCAAAAAAACACATAATCCAATAAAAAAAAATGTAGTACAAATCTAAACAGAGAACTCTCAACAGAGGAATCTAAAATGGCTGAAACACACTTAAGGAAATGTTCAACATCCTTAGTCATCAGAGAAATGCAACTCTGAGATTCCATCTTACACCTGTAAGAATGGCCAAGATCAAAAACACTGATGACAACTTTTACTGGACAGGTTGTGGGGAAAAGGGAACACTTCTGCATTGCTGGTGGGAATGCAAGCTAGTACAACCCCTTTGGATGTCAGTGTGGTGATTTCTCAGAAAATTAGGAAACAACCTTCCTCAAGATCCAATAATACCACTTTTAGGTATATATCCAAAGGATGCTCAATCATGCCACAAGGACATGTGCTCATCTATGTTCATAGCAGCATTGTTTGTCATAGCCAGAACCTGGAAACAACTTAAATGCCCCTTAATCAAAGAATCGATAAGGAAAATGTGGTACATTTATGCAATGGAGTATGGCACAGTATAAAAAAAATGACATCTTGAATTTTGCAGGCAAATGGATGGAACTAGAAAACATTATTTTGAGTGAGATAACCCAGACACAGAAAAACAATTATCACATGTACTCACTCATAGGTGGTTTTTAAACATAAAGCAAAAAACAACAACAACAACAACAAAAAAAAAAAAAACAGCCTACAAACCACAATCCCAGAGAATTTAGACAACAATGAGGACACTAAGAGAGACTTAATTGATCTAATCTACGTGGGAAGTAGAAAGTATAAAAAGACAAGATCTCCTGAGTAAATTGGGAGCATGGGGACCTTGGTGGAGGGCTGAAGTGGGGAGGGGAGATGCAGGAAGGAGAGCAGAGAAAAATGTAGAACTCAATAAAAATTAAAAAAATCAATAAAATACCCCAAACCAAAGTACCAATACAGAATGAGGAATAGAGAGTTTGGATTTTTTGTCTTGAGCTTTGTTAAGCGTTTTTGGCCCTGATAATCTTAAAATCTAATCTCCTAGGCCAGGCTGGCCTAGAACTTGTGGTAATACTCTGGTCCCACTCTTCTTATTTCTGGAGGAGGGGTTTAATCCTGGATTTGCCTGCCACCTATTATGTAGCATACATTATTCTCATTACCCTAAAACTGCTATATTTCATATGAAAAAGAAATCTGAAAGGACAATAGTATCTTCAGTTCAAATATTCAACAAAGGAACTTTAAAAGAATTAAGAAACTTGTACTGGGTTCAAGAGCTCGGCATGCCCAGCAAGGGCAGTCTTGTTTGATTCTTGGCTCTTATGTAGATGGACATGCCAGTTACAAAGGCCAGGCTACATACTAGGCAGAGAAGTAAATCCCGGATCTATTTTCTATCATCATTTTTTCCTGTTCTACTTGGAGGTGGGTCTTGGGAGAATGGAGCCAATGAATGAGACAGACTAAAATCTCCTGCAATAGCTTAATTTATTCAGAGAAACAAGCCAATTTATACTTTGAGGGTTAAGAGGAGTTGGTATGGGAGGGCCTTCTGTTTATGTGTTGCTTTTATTGGTTAATGAATAAAGTAACTGGCTTGGCCTGATAGGGCAGAGGAGAGCTAGCTGGGGGGGGACTAAACTGAATACTGGGAGAAAGGAGGCAGAGTGAAGCTGCCACCAGGGACTGACATGCTGAAACTTTGCCAGTAAGCCACAGCCTCGTGGAGATACGCAGATTAATGGAGATGGGTTAAATTAAGATATAAGAGTTAGCCAGAAATATACCTAAGCTATTAGCCAAATAATATTGCAAATAATTTAGTTTCTGTGTGGTTATTTTGGGGCTGAGCAGCTGGGAACAAACAAGTGGTCTTAATACAATAAGGAGTCACCTGTGTAAAGTGTACAATCACAGGGGCAATGTACACGTAGGGGAAAAACAAACATGTTTTTCCATAGAAGCATAGTAACTAATAACAGTAGCTACTTGTTAATAATCTGAATTATCTGAAATAACTCACTCCTCTCCACTACACCTGGGAGGGGCAGGAAAATATAATCCAAGAACAATGTTATGTTTTTGAAGAAACTGAGGTCATAAGACTCTTACTTTTTTTTCTTGGAGTTTTCTTATAAACAAGTACTCAGAATTCTCCTCATATGACTCCATGTTTGGTCTGTGTTCTGACAATCCATATGATCTTGGGTAATTCCCATAAAGCTCTTAGTTTTAGTTCTTATCTGTAGATCAGTAATAAAAAAGTTACATCACATAACAATTGTGATCATTTAAATGCAAATTATAATTGAAGTTATCAACAAAGTTCACAGCTTCATGAATATTATGAAGATAGTACGGTCTCCATAGGCGTGACCATGTCCTTTCACTGTGTACTTTCTTTTGTAAGCATACTTCAAAACCATAGACTTCCTAGCCAAGAGCAGCTGTTGCATAATTGTCTTGAGGATTTGAGGTTCTGTCAGTAGCTTTCAAGCTAGAAAAATCTCCCAGGACAAAAGTAGCAGAGTTTTACACCAGCTTCTAAGTCCTTAAAGTTCGGAGTGCAGCTGTATGAAATAAATTGAAAAAGACTGCAAATGCTATGTAACTCTGTTTTTTCTACTGATGATGGTGAATGGATTTGACAGGAGACCAGAAACTTCGATAAGTCCTATGATTCCAAAGACTTTTAACGGATCAAATAAAAGGTAATGATAATTGGCAGAGCAAGACTCAACATATCAATGTAATTCCCTCCACATTTAACATATATATCAGAAAGCTCATCGCATGGCCCGCTGGCCTACAGGTAGACCAGAGCCAGGAAATTGACAGATGTGGTTAAGAACACTCTTCTTTAAGTATGCTCTTCAGATCAATAATTTCAGTGTCACTTGGGAACTTTCAGATTTTTGTGTTTCATCCAGAACTACTGAATCAGAGACTGGACTTCTAAAGATCCCCAGCTGATTCTTATGTTTATGAAAGTGAGAAATACTAAATTTGTCAGTGATGAGGAAGTATTTACACTCAGATCCATCTAACTTCTCATTTTATGTTTTTTGGATCTGTGTAACCTCTCTGACTGTATTCACACTCTATAAGTGGAAATAACAGTATTCCCAATATCACAGAGCTATTGAAATACAAAAGTCTGATGATTATAAACCATTAGCATAGCATTTGATGTATAGTAGGAGAAATGGGTGTTTGTGTTTTGCAAATTCATATAATACAGAATAGAAACAGAAAATTATGAGCTTCAAACCATTAAGTATAAACCTCTAACTCTGGTTTGTGCAGGTGAAGAAGTATGAGGAGAAATGTTAATTCAGTGGCTTTGAGTAGATCAGCTATGACATCTTATCAGATAGCTTGGGAAAGGTCAGCAAACTTCCTACATACCAATTGCATGCCACACGTGCTTTAAATATTTCTTCCATCTTTCATAATCATGAACTTCATTTTCTCTTCATATCTATTTGCTAAGAAAAGCAGAGTACTCCCCACTGAAATTGAGAGGTCTGTTTTTAACAATTTTTGTGACTGATGCCTAATAACTCTGAGATTAGAATGCTTGTTATAATGACAGTTATAAGAATATCACCCATGTTTACCATAGGAATTTGATTTTACTCTCTAACCTGTTGATAACAATCTATGGTTACATCTCTGCTTTGGCCCTAAACAACTGAACCAGTATAACAGTAGCATATAGATGTACTAAAAATTAAGAATCCAGAGAAAGGCATTTTAAAAATGTACATCATATGCATGTGTGATATTTCTTCTGAGAATTGAACTCAGTATTGTGTATGTTAACTATGCAATCTACCACTAAGTATACTTCCAGCTGTGTAAAATACAGTTTTACAAGTAATAGGAAATTCACTTTAAAATGTATCTTGTATTTTTTAATAAGGATGGGTGTAGGTGGAGATTGCTTGTTCATTTTTCGGCCACCTAGACCCAAATAATCACACAAAAACTATGTTAATTCCAACACTGTTTGACCAATGACTCTAGTATATTCCTAGCTAGCTCCTACATCTGAAATTAACCCATTTCTATCAGTCTGTGTATTGCCACAAGGCTGTGGCCTACCAGTAAGGTTTCTAAGATTCTGGCATTTCCATCTCCTTTGGCAGCTACATGGTGTCTCCTTGACTCCACCTACTTTCTTTTTATATCTCTATTCAGATTTCCCACCTGACTTTACTAAGCCATTGGTTGAAATAGCTTCTTTAATAACCAATTATAATGTAACATATTCATCACATACTAAGAGGAATTCCGCATCAGATGGGGTCTCATTAAGTTGCCCTGGCTGGTCTCAGTCTCCAGGACTTAAGCGATCCCTCTGCTTCTACCTCCCAAGATACTGAGATTATGGCTCATGCCACTGCATCTCGGTAAAATGCAACTTGTAGAGTGAAAATTTGCTACAGTTATCAAAAATTACCTTAATCTTGACTATCATTTTAGGCAGAAGGACAGAAATATAAAAATATATGTAAAATAGATTCTTAATTGAATTAGGAAATATTAAGTAAAATTTTAAGATTAACTTAAAAAATTAAGTAAAAAACACTTTTTATAGCAGATAATTAGAGCATTATTGAGTTAATATTTCAAAAACTTGAAATGTTAAGCTATAGATGATTATTTCATCATAGTCAGTTTTTAACATATTTTTGTTTCTCCTTAATCTATGATAACTGGAGTAAATTGTTTTCAGTTATATGTAAATATGTTTTTCAAATCATCTTAATCTTTATAAATATAATTCCTTCAAATATACAAGTGGATGAATTCTTTTATAAATCTATACGCAAACCTTTATATAGATACAGGTGTGTAACTAATCACAATTCAGATACAAAATAAGGGTTACATAAACTCTCTTTTATAATTTATTTTTTATTCATGTATATGTGTGACTTTAGTGCAGCCACCCTAGAGTTCAGAAGATGGCATCAGATCCTCTGAAGCTAGCATTGTAGGTAGTTGTGACCTAACCAAGGTGGATGCTGGGAACCTAACTCTGTGCAACAGCAGCCATTCCTCTGAACTGGTGATCCAGTTTTTCAGCCCTAATAATTAAACACTTTTTAAACAGAGACCATACTATTTGCCTTCTGTGCTAGATGATTTTTGCTTAAGATAATGTGATATGCTTCTGAAAAATAAATTTTCTCTGCCTGTGTAGCAATTATGTTGGTTGAGGACAATTACAGTAGTGGGTTCTTCTGTAGGGTCTATGACCTCTACAGGCCTGGTTAGTAAGCCTAAGAAGCTTTTTTCTTTCTGCAGCAGATGGAGACTGTTACAAAGATCAACATGTAAAGAATAAGTGACCATGGGAGACTTTGGCCCCATTCTAATGCTCTACCTACAATACAACTGTTACACGTAAATGAAACTGGAAATTTCTCTCCCACCCACTAGTTCCTACTCAGAGACTTAACAGTAATGATAAATGTTTTGCTTTTGGATCAGGCTTATTACTAGCTAGCTCTTACATTTAAATTAATCCATTTCTATTAATCTATATATTGCCATGTAGCCATGGCATTAACTCATTTTCTATATGTCTTTTCCTTAGCGGCTGGCAGGCATATCTCTACTTTGCCTTCTTTCTCCATCTATTCAGTTTGGCTTTCCTGCCTAGCTATATTCTGTCCTGCCATACGCCAAAGCAGATTCTTTATTAACCAATAGTAATAAAACTTATTCACAACACACATAGGGGCATCCCCCATAATCTCCCCTTTTCTGTCTAATTAAAAAAGAAGGTTTTAACTTTAACATAGTAAAATTACATATAACAAAATGGTTATTAACCAAGAATTACAGTTATAATATTTAGTCTATTTGCATTTGACAAAATAAAAAATACACTATCATCTGTTCTATCTTTGTGAGTCTAAAGTTTAATATTTAATTTATCTTTTATCATAACTAAGGAAAACTATAATTATAGCTATCTTGTCCTCAACTTCATCAAAGACCCCAGAAGTATATAATATTCTCTAAGTAAACAAGAAGTACATTATATGCAACTTACAAAATTCTAGAAATGACAGAGATATCTGGCTACCTGGACAGTCACCCAGAGTTGTTCTGTAGTGTTAGGGCATCCATCTTCAACCTACAGGCCTAGAGTATCTATCAGATTTCTCAGTGAAGCAGGAAATTTGAAGGATTGTTCCATCTGTTTTAGCAAAATACATCAGTCACTTTCTTCTGTGTCCTTCAGAATATCTGTCAGACTCTTTCATGAAGCAAGAACCCTGAAGGACTGTCCTACCTTGTTTTGGCAAGGTGAGCAGTCATTATTTTTGTGGGTCTTGCATGTCTAATTTATACAACATACTGTCAAGAAGTCCAGGCGAGAGCAGTTTCTTGCCCAAATGACTAGTTATTGAAAACAAACTCCATATGGGCCTTCTTCAATGTCAATCATTCTCTTAAAGTAATTGATGCTGCCAAGAGCAGATATGTCTCACTATCAACAAAAATATAAGCTCTTAAAGCATTTTGAATGCTGTATTCTCTAGGCCTTTGAAATGTTTGAAGAATACATATCCATCTGAAATATATCTCTGCATATCTAGAAAATCTAGCATGACTATAATCTTGACTATTATAGATGACTATGAATTTGTATTTCTTAACTATACATTACACTAGCAAATGAACTGCATAAACATAATACCTTAAACAAGAGTAGAAATACACATATAGTATAACAAAATTGACCTTAAATTTGCATCAATAAACCCAAATCCATACCCATATAAAGTATTTTGAGATTTACAGTTGTTTTTTAAAGTAGATTCAATAATTTACTCCTTTTAATCATAATAATCTACCCTTTTCACCATCATTTGTATATCATATCCCCCTTTCTTCTTTTAGAAAGAGATTGACTATGACCATTAACCATTTATAACCAATCCCTTTTAAATGAAAACAAACATTTATAAGCAATATTTTGGGAATTTGTGCATAGTTTTCTACACTACTTCCTACTGATTGGGGGCACTGGTATTCTTATGGGGATCCTGAGAAAATTTAGAATTATGGTTAAATCTTGACTATAGTAGTCTGTGAAGCTACATCATTTCAGCCAGTTGTTTTGAAGCTGTTCTGGATGTTGAATTGCCTGTGCCATTGCTCCCATGGAGACCTCCAGCGGTCTTACTTGATCAAAACATATTAGCCTGGAAGGAATCCATAGCTTTTCATTTTCTTTGGAAACGAAAGCAGAATCTCCTCCAAAGCAACATATCCTTAGACCCAAATTTTGAAGTCAAGATACCTTTACCTTGGTTGAGCTTAGCAGCACCTACAATCAAATGTCTCTCTGTAGTTAACTCATTAACAGTCAATAAAAACACAAAGAAAGCACAATAGTATGTGTAAAGACTTTCTGTGTATTTTCCATCTTTACATAACTTTTTATATTACTTTTACTGTCTCTTTAAAGACTTTGTTTGATTTTTAAAAAATCTTTCTATAACTGTCTATACCCATTTTTCTTGAACCTACATACATTTTTTAAACACACTATGACTTGTTCAGAGATTTATTTTTGTCTGAATCTGTTTTTGTTGCATATCTGTAATCCTTTTTTGACCACTGCTTTAAAATGTTAAGTGGGTGTGGCTAGGACCAGAATGGCTGCTTTGGCTGTTGTTTCTACCCTCTCAGCTTTTCAATATGGTGGAGGTACGTTTACTGCCAGCTCTGAGAGCTATGTTTATTACCACAACTCTGGGAAGTAGTTGGTCCATGCCACCACCAAGTAACTTGCAGCACACTGCCCACAAACCCCATTCAAGTGCTCTGTAGCAGCACCTCTTAAAAGAGTCTTCCATGTAGTCAGCATGAATCAGGAAGCCATCTCTTAAAGGAGCCTTACATCTGTTTGCCACCAGTAAACAGAGACTATCTGAAAAGAATGTGGGTACCACGAAGCTGCACTTGACTCCTGTTTTTGTGGGTCTAGAAACCTTCTTTTTTTTTTAAGCTTTTTTAGGTCTTATGTAGATCCATACCAGATGGTGGGTGCCATTTGTAGCTGGAGCTTTCTTTCCCACCTGCCAGTTCCCAAATAACCACTCAGAGGCTTAATAGTAATTATAAATGCTTGGCTGATGGCTCAGGCTTATTACTAGCTAGCTCTTATATTTAAATTAATCTATTTCTATTAGTCCATGTATTGCCATGTGGCCATGGCATTACCTCATTTTCTACATGTCTTGTTTCCCAGCATTTAGTTTGGCTTTCACACCTACCTATATTCTGCTCTGCCATAGGCCAAAATAGCTTCTTTATTAACCAATGGTAATAAAGTTTATCCATAACATACAGAGGGGCATCCTGCATCACATAAAGCTCAGGGAAAATAACAGAAGAGAGGATGGAAAGTAATAGCTACTGTTAAGCAGCTTCTTCTAGACATAATAGAAACACTATACCCATAAAATTTCTGTGATACAGTAGTCTAAAGAAGGCCTTGCTTAATGACAATATAATTTGCCATGCCAACATGGATTTAGAAATATAACAAGTTCCTTTCTTAGATGAAGAGCTACAGGCAATCAATGCCCACTGAGGGCAGGAGAAAGAGTTTTCTTCATGGACAAGCTCCCTGATAGATTATCCTATCCCAAGTGATCAGTGCTACACACATTGAAATACTAGCAACACAAAGTGGACCCAGTAGCTTTTGTACATATGTACATGTATATGTGCAACAATAATAAAGAAGTCATGAATCTGAGAAGGGGATACAGTAGAGTTAAAGGTAAGAGGGGTAGAAATTATATAAATATAGTACTCGTGTGAAATGATCCAAAATAAGTAAAGAAGTAAATACCTAACTTCATCTGCCAGGAGTGGGGAACACTGATCAGAAAGGTGTTTTTGTACCAGATTTCCTCAGTTTGCTCTAGTAGGGCATCATAATGCAGAAGCTTTCTTTTTAAGTACTTGGGCAAACTTCTATGTACAGAAAGCAACTTTGTTTTATGTACTCAAAGTTTAGTTAAAGCCTCAGACTATTAGAGCGCATTTGGAACAGAGGAAATGAAAAAAGATGGTAGAAATCTTACAGTTGTCATTATTTCTTGGTGCATTCTGAGTGAATTTTGTCAAGGAATCTATTGTTAGGGTGAAGGACCTCATTCGTTTAATGACGCATTGGCTCAAAACATCATTGGCCAGCCTTGCCAAGGAAACTAAGATGTAACCAGCACATGGGACACATGTGAACCTTTCTCTTTCCATGCTGCTGTTTGGTTTTTCAGGTTCTACCCTTTTCCTTTGTGGGGAAGAAATAAGAACACACGAAGGCTTTTATAGACTGTGGAACATCTGTGTGATATTATTCCAAAACACAGCATAATGGCTTGGTGGGAACCAAAGACTAGAAGCAAAAATAAACAATGGCAAAGCCAAGTTGATTGGTTCTAGGAAAGAAGGCACAGACAGGAGAAATTGCTAGTATTATTTGAAATGGGTGTTTAATATTTGTGCTTTGAGGTTTCTTTCTGCTCCACACAGCTCCAACAAAGGCCAAAGTTTCCTCTAGAGGGTGATAATGACTTCCATCTCTGTGTATCTCTGAACACTGTCCATATATTGTTTCTTCTTTGGTTGAATGAAAATTCACTAGCACAAATAGAAAACTAGAACAAAGCTAATCAAGTTCCTGAGTAGATTCTTTGTCAGATGATAGGATGGGTTCTGAAATTTAACATGTTTACTTTTTATAGCAAAGTGTATTTATAAATTTTTCCAGAGGAAACTTGCCTATTAGAACAGCAATCACAATAATTCTGAGACTTTAAATGGTGGTATTGTGTGGAAGTTACACCGCATATGTTACATATGTAACTGACTCCTTTTTTGGAAAGTAATCTGGTAATATATGCCAACTATTTATTATATGCTAAGAATTTTAAAATATTCAAACCATTTGTTACTAGTTTCATTTTAAATGAATGTTTACTTATCATGATTTCAAAGAGTGATCAAGTCCATTTATATGAAAAATATGCCATAAAAGGAACACTAAATATATTTAATATTTGACTTTGCATGTTACTACTTGAAAAAATAAATCAGGAAGAGACAGTATTTGTACAGTATGCTTGCAGGAAGGTGCCACTAAAGAGAGCAGCATCTGAAAACAAAATTCTTCTGAAGAGCAAATAAACTTGCCGGTAGCATACTATTCAGGACATACTTGGTAAACACAGTAACAAATGAAAAGGTGTACATGAAATAACATTAAATGACTAAGATGAAATATCAAATAATATGAACACAAACCAGAGCTATATAAGTATATGTAAACATGCTATAAAACGTGAGATAAAGTAGTTTAAAATTTATTAGGCCTTTTCCTTCTTCTAAATGTATTTTCATAAAACATGAGACGCTCTTGCCTAAAGAATGCTCAACTAAGGTTTCATCTTACCAACAAGAGCATCAGATAGCTGAAGCAAAATGGAATTTAAATCATTATCCATTGTTACCAACTGCCAAGGGACACATCATAATAATCAAGTTACTGAGCAGCAGGAATCCTGTTTGCTGTCTATTTTGTTTTTCTATTATCTTTTTTGAGGCAAAAATAAATCAGTAATAATAAGAACATTTTTCCGTGCCATTAAGGAAAAATGCATGACTTTACAATATGTCATTAAAAGAAATTTCTATGAGTAATGCACGGCAAATGCATATTTGGATGTTAACTAACATTAAATCCCGAAACTGCCACTTTTCTTTTTCTTTGGAGTTTGTTTTTAACTTTAAACATTAATTTAAAAGTTTTTCCCTTTGTATTCATTGCCCTTCTTTGCTCAAGTCTATACCTGTTCTGCAAGGCTGCATGTTCTGCCAAACTTGTTATTTTCATTCATGTCTAATTTGCTTAAGGGATTATGTATTACTTTGGAAATTATTTTTTTTCATAAATTTACATTGGACTTTTATATTTTTATAATGGAAAATCTAGCCTACCTATTTTTAAAACTGCATGTTACAAATACTTCCTAAGGTCAATATAATTTGAGATTCAAATGTAATTCATATATGTAATTACATATCTGTTTTACCACATATAAAGAGATAAGAAGAGAAAACAGAAGAGATAGATGGCTTAGTGTGTAAAAGCTCTTGCCATGCAAGTTTTATGATCTCACAAGCCCACATAAAGGTGGGTAGAGGGAACTGATTCACAAAGTTGTCCTCCGACTTCAGTATGTGCTCTATGGCACATGTGTGTCCACACTCACACATCATGTACCCACATACACACACACCCATGCAGACACACACACACACACCTCTAATAAAGTAAATTTTTTAAAGATGGAAAGAAATAGACATAATTTTAAAATATATTTATCCAATATAACTGACATAATTTCTGTGTCATCATTAATAGGACTAGGGAGACAACTATAGTGGATAAAGTGCTTGCTGTACAAGCATGAGGAAGAGTTTAGATTCTCAGCTTTCACATAAAAACTGGGTGGGTATAATATAACTACTGCACCAATCTCTCATTCTAACTCTAAGGATAGAGACAGGAATTCCCAGAGAGAGCTTGCTAACTATGCTAGTCCTTTTCTTAACTCTGGGTTCATCTGGTAAACCTTGTGGTGGAGCATGACCAAGGGGGACTCCTAGCCTCGGGCCTGCGTGCACATTCCCAACGTTGACCTTCTGCACCACACACACATGCAAGCATACATACAAACACAGACAAATTCACAGCAAATTGTTACTGAAGCCATCTATTTCATTTTTTACAATTCCATTATGTACTGAGAAAAGCAAGCTATACATTAATGATTAGTAGGCATGGTGCCTGGTCTCTACACACGGAACAGCACAAGGAGAGATGAACTATGAACTAACCAGTCCTCTACTGAGGAACATTTCAATGTTTTCCATTATGAACAATGAAATAAAAACTGTTCATTAAGCACTTGTAGAGCTTTTCTGGAGGATAAATCTGTCAAAGTGAATATTTAGGGTCAAAGGACAAAACAATGATTTTAATAGAGTTCACACTCTTCTCCAGTAGCAGATATTATAAATATTCACCTCCGACCTGATTGGGGAAGTAATGAGGCTGAAAGCTAGAATTTCTTACTTTGTAACTCCTATTGAGTTTGAATGTTTTCCACAATGGAGTATTTGCCTTCTTTCTTAGCTAATAAAAGAAGATTCTCGTTTTTCCATTCTGTGACTGGATTTCAGGGACCTTTCCCTCCTAGACACTGGAGCACCTCACAGTTCACATCTGAGAACCACCAGGAAAGCCCTTACTTTTCAGTCTGTTGCAGGTACGAGGGAAGTTTTTAAGATTTTGGTTTAGTTTCAGAAAGTGATATTCTTTGGCACATGCATTATCATTTCAAGTTCCCCATTTTCTGTAAACGTTACACAGAAAAACACAAGGTAGCTATCTTTCCTTACTGTTGAAATATAAGAAGTATTTTTGCTATAAAAGAAGAGAAACTGGCAAGGTCTACATAAATTATATATTTTCTTCAATAGAATTTTATTATCAATTCTCTGGAAATGTCACAGCATGCACCCCAGTCCCACTCATTTTCCAGTACTTCTATATCCACCTTCCACCCCTGTAACCTCCCCCGAAAAAGAAAATAAAAAACTAGTACTTAAGATAAAAAATAGTACATGTTACAGAATCCCCTGGGCAATGACCTGCTCCTCTGTCAATCACAACCTTTTTTCATACCAGTCACAGCTGTCTCTGTCCTTGTACCCTTCCCACCTCACCACTCCTATTTCCCACCATCACATATTCATTTGTTATAGTGGCATTGGGCGCTGTTGTGTAGCATGCAGTATATATACTCTTCTGTTCAAACAGCTTTACTTGCAAATGTTCACTGCAATTAGTTCTTGGTCTGTTTCAAAGTCTCTGGCTTCTGCTACACCATCAAAACTAAACCCTCCCACCCCCCACCACAGAGACTTCTTTCATATATCCTGCTTTTGCCCAGAGTCATGGGGATCTTGTGGCTATGCTTCCACGGGATCTGCTCCTTCATATGCTCCAACCGCTCACAGATGGAGCAGGTGTTGGCGTGGGCCAATTCAAAAGCCCTGGATATGGGCCTGGGTGGTAAGGAAGTTGGTCAGGGTCTCCGAAGTGCCTCTCCTCCCACCATGTGGCCATTGAGGGGGGTGGAGCTAGCATTCCCAGAGCCAGTAAGGGTCAGGATCAACTCTCCTCTGACACCCGGAGGAGCAGAACTGGCTCTCCTGTGTGTGGTGGCCATCCAGGGATGGGACCAGTTCAGCAGAGTGCTGGGATATCAATACGTCTAGAGGTGGTAGCCCAGACCACTGACGTAGCCATGGATTTTGGTGGAAACATGGAAACATCAACACAGACCCTGCCTGCAGAAGAAACTCGGACCCTGATATGGCCCTCAGGGGCAGCCCAGGCCAGGATATCACCATGGCCTCAAGTGGCATCACAGGTCACTCAAATTAGCTTGAGCCCAGGCTGCTGCTGCAGAGGGGGACAACACTATATCCGATCTTTACCTATATTAATTTTCCCACTAAAGTAACCTCTATCATGATCTCTAACTACATTTGTTAAAAACCCTTAATCATCAATGTTCTAGTCAAAGTAACAACTGTTGTATAAAATCACTATTTCAGTTAAAACTTACAGCTTAAAGAGGAAAGAATAATCCACAGGTAAAAAAAAAAATGCCCAGTAGAATGGGATATTTCCAGGAGATAATCACACTACATTAAAGGCAGTGGGGATGTTTCCACACCCATTCACACCATGCCGGATATCAGAGAAAAATGGCAGTGGCAAACATGTAAAGACACAGCAGTAGCGAGAAACATTCTGGAGACGAACCCTTCGGTGCCTGCCTATCCAAGAGTCAGCCACCCATCAGTGCCTTGCGCTCTGGTAGCTGAACTCCTGAAGCTCAAGTGTTGTGCGACACGGCCACTGGCACCAGGTAGCAGCATGGCCCTGGACATCAACATAGTCTCAGGTAGCAGCACAGACCACAGACATCACAGCTTTTGGTGGCAACACAGACCTGGGCTGTGGTAGGGCCATGAACCCAGACCTGGCCTTTGGGGACAGCTGGGTCTGACATCACCATAGCCTTAGGTGATTGCATAGGTTTCTCCTATCCACCTGTTCCTCACCGTATTCCCACTTCCACCTCTCTCCATGGTGCATAAACCTCTCTGCTTGACTTTCTCTCCCATATCGCCACTATATATTCATACTCCATCTTTCTTATCTCTCCATCACATATTTGCTCATCATAGTGGTGCTCGGGACCCAGGGTAAATGCTTAGGTGTCTTCTGGCCATTCCCAGGTTTCAGGGCCCTGGGGTGGGTGCTTGGATCTATAAATTTATATATTGGATATAAAGGACTTCCAATTTCAAAGTTATAAAAACCTATTGATCAAAGAAAAGCTTTACGGGCTGGAGAGATGGCTCAGTGGTTAAGAGCACTGCCTGCTCTTCCAAAGGTCCTGAGTTCAATTCCCGGCAACCACATGGTAGCTCACAACTATCTGTAATGAGGAGGTCTGGTGCCCTCTTCTGGTCTGCAGACATACACACAGACAGAATATTGTATACATAATAAATAAATAAATAAATAAATAAATGAATAAATAAATAAATAAATAAATAAACAAATAAATGAACAAATAAATAAATAAAAAGAAAAGAAAAAGAAAAGCTTTACACACTTTCTAGCAAATCGGGTCATTATAAAATGACACACATATGCAATATTGCTGTGGATGATGAATAATAAGCCAAACAACAATAAGAGGAAGGAAGGCAGGAGAAAGAGTAGGGGAGGGGGAGATTGTAATGGGAGTAAAAGTAAATGAGAATGTCTTTTACTACAAAATCAGTTTACTTTGACTAGTCCTACAGAACTTTGATTCTCAATGTGACTACAAAGTAATTTGAATCAAACAAATGAAATGTGTAATTAGACAACATGAGAAAGAAACTGAAGATTAAATCCAGCAAAAAATTGGCTTCTCAGGCTTGAAGGAAAAAAAGGTTGCAAGACTTAGAATTAAAGTTTTCTGTTTTGCAACAAGTATCGTGAGAAAAAGAAAATGTTTTGTTCTGAAATTTTGAAAATTAAATTCCTGAAATAAACGAAGAGTAGAAATAACAGGAAAACAATCATTTTCATTGTGAACATAACTGAAATGAAGCTTGAAGAAGGGGCTTGTAAAGTTGGGTAGTGGTGACAAGTTTTAGGAGGGAGTAGGAAGGGAATATGTGGAGAATAAAGGTTGTCTGATTATTAAGAAGAAAAGTCTCAGATAAATAAAAGCTACCCCAGAGAAGCCTGCCAACTGCGGACTGTTAGCATAACTCTGACATGCTCCTTTCTAACTGGATATAATAATTTCTGTCTTTTTATTCTTTAGGCCATTTATTTTAGGCCCTGTAATCCTACTGTCAACATGTGTCAGTGTCTTGGGATGAAGTTTCACATGTGGCAAAGCACAGCCGACTGAAGCCTCTTTTCCATAGAGTGCTAGCAAAGTCCCCTTGACTTTTCACAGACAATTGGTAAACTTGGCAAGGAGATAATGTCCTTGATTAATGTGGAGGAATGAAAAAAGATCTCAAACATGTTGCCAATAAGAATGCGCTAAATAAAAGGCAAAATTAAAATAAAGTTGTTTTAATTTACAGAAGGTTCTTTAACAGGACCTATCTCTTCTGCATGTATTATCTTTTTGAGAACCGAGTCTTTTTGAATGCACTCCTTCCTAGGCCGGGAGGGAGGGGGTGGGCCTTGGACTTCGAACAGGGCAGGGCGCCATGCCCTCTTTCGGGGAGGAAGGGGGAAGGAGGAGGGGTGGGGAGGTAGTGGGAGGAGACTTGGAGAAGGGGAAGAAAGGTAAAAATTTTATTTCTTTAATTATGTTTTTGAATGGAAAAAATAAAACAAAACAATGTATGGAAAAAAATATTTATTGAGAAAACATGATTCCTTAATAAATTTAAATAAATTAAAAAAAACAAATGTCCTCATTAATGATAAAAGGAACTGTATTTTGGCACTTATGATACTTGAAGAGACCATAAGATTTTTTTTAATTCATTTGCACTAGTGGTCTTGTGATCCAAGATTTTTTTTTAATCAATAGATAAATAGGTAGAGATGGTAAGTGATAGATAGATGTCAGATAGATGATAGATTACATAGATAAGTGATAGATAGATAGATAGATAGATAGCCCATATTATTTGATTGATTAACTGAAAGGGTACAACATCTTGTTCTTTTTAATTTCAGTTAAGTGTAGTACCAAGTTGACCTTTTAGTGCTCCTAGAAAACTGGAATTTCAACAGATCATCTGTGTTTTCAGATTTTCTCTATGGAAATAAGCTTTCACCAAATACTACTTACTTCCAGGTATCTTCAACAAATCACTGATGGAACTAGTACAATGTCTGAGTAGACACAATAGATCACCTCTGAATAACTTGTTTCCCACATACTGTATGACTGTCTAAGTCACAACTCACAGGTCAGAAAGGCGTGCTTAAGGTTTTTAAATCACTTAGTCTTAAAAAGGGATGAATAAAGTCAGGCTATTGAACTGTGAATTTTTGCTCCAACTGTTTGCACTTGTTGGGATAACTATTTCCCCTTTCATTAAGGCTCATTAGCAGCCACTGATAATGAAAGCCAGTGCCCAGCAGAAACAGACCAGACAAAAATTTCTGACTCACTTGCATAACACCAATCCATCAGTTCTGAAGACATATGAAGTGTGGCTGCAGAGTAATTAGTGATTGGGTTTCCATGGGTAACAGAATTTTTACATATAAGTGAGCAACATTCCCTCAGGAGTCCTCAGGGTGTCTAGTATTCCTATGTGATTGGTCTGGTAGTATTTTTGGTTTTCCCTTCTGGGAAGAATATTCTTTTGAGCATTTTTAATAGTGGCAGTTTGTCCTTTGAGGAAGCATTTGATGTTTGGAAATTGTACAATGTATTCATTGTACACATATGTTGTTTCTGTTTACCCAGAAGTCTTTTTCCCAATTTCTGGTTGGAGAGACTGCATTTCTTCTATTGGTTATACTGTCTTTGAAGATCCTTGGGAAGGAAATTGTTTTTAAATGTCCTGGGAATTTGACATTTACCTCTGGTAGCTGTACCTATACTTGCCTTCGTCCTTTCCACTAGGTCTAAGTTGTTTAGATGGGCTTGACTTGACCATTGGTTCTAGAGAGACAGACAAGTAGCACAGGTCTGATCACAGCCATCAACTCAGACCATGATAGTACTTGGTTTTTGGATTGGACTTTATTGGGGTGACTCATTCAAATGGCTTGCTGCAAGAGGAAAGAACCACTGTAAAAACAGACCCAGAACTTAAAGTAGATCCTGAAACATGAGCAATAATGAAGATGTGTGTGCACGCCTGTGAAAAACTACGTAATGTGAGATGTCAAATCCTGATTTGTTTTTCTTACAGAAAAAGGCTTTTTCGTTTGTTTGGTTTTTCAGAAAGTTGGTAGAAGAGGCCACAATTAAATAGGGGTAGGGAGTGGAAGGAAGGAAAAAAAAGACAACCAATCTGGAATTGAGAAATATACCCCAGGGAGATGTTTTAGTATGGTACCCCATACCCACAGCGGCTCCTTGTTCTACCTTCTGGATCTGGAGACCACACCAGGGCCTTGCACATGCTAGGAAAGTGCTCTACCACTGAGCTAAAACCCTGCTTGGTTTATAAGGTCCATAATAGGTTTCATGGATCAAAATTTTAGGTACTCTATAGTTAACTTGTCACCAATTCTTATCTTGCTCTTCAACACACACTCACACACACACACACACACACACACACACACACACACACCACAACCACCACCATCCTCGGAGTTGAATTAACTTGTTTACAAATGAACTCACGGAACACAATTCATGTCAAAATTAGGAACTGTCTGCAGAGAGCAATTTGATAATTTCCCACTAGAAATCAGCATTCTTTAGAAATCAACAGCTCTCAGAGTAAAGTTTAAAATTCTGCTCACTTTTGTAATACTTGCTTTGATCCCAGACAAAAATGTGACCAAGGTTTACTTAGATTGAGAGAAGGGCATTTTATTATAAGCTTGTAGATGGAGGCTGTAATAGTTTGGTTCCTAGTAGGGTGGCTAAAAATAATACCGAACATTGGTGCCAAGGTGCTTTTTTGAGGGGAAAAAAAAACCCAAAACTATCTCTTTGCTCCTTCTGATATTTTCTAGCTTCCAGAAAATCCTTCGTTTTGTATCCTTACCTGAGAGATCTGCTCAGTAAAAGATGTATTAAGTAATTTCAGGCTACATTATAAAAGACTGAAGTGTGATCAGAAGCATGTGAGGAAGTGGTAAATAACTTAGAACCTCCTAGAACTTGCTCAGTAGTCCTGCAATACAGTTCAGGAGTTTAGTTTTTTAAACAAGGATTTCAGGTGATTCTTGTGTCGATGGTTCACATACAATATATAAGTTGTCCGCAGAAACTCTGGGGTGGAGTCTGAATCTGAGGAAGTGTTTGGTTACATCGAGAAACACCTAGGAGATTAGATTAGTATGTAATGGCATTTCCAGGGATAATTAGGCCATGACAGCTCTGGCCTAATTAATGGATTGATGTCTTGTGTATTTATAATATGATGGTATTATTGGGAGTTCACTGTACATGAACTCTGATTGAAGTAGGTCACTGAAAGTGTGTCTTTTGGGGTTGTATTTTGCCATGGCATCTTCCAGTATTCCTCTTCTCTGTTTCTTAGCTGTTATAATGTAAACTAATCCCTCCCTCCCCCGTGTGTGTTTGTGTAAACACTTTTTCTGTTTTAGTTCTGGATTACAGGGAGGAAAAAGTGTTCAAGGAAAAGTATTTACTCCTATGTAGCCTAGAAGAGTTCCAAATTTGGGTTTGGGTTCAAGGTCAAGCAGGGCAATGATTCTACAGTTATATAATAGATTTGAGTCAGTGCTGACTAGAAAAAGTAAGCAGTAGCTGACAACTTTGCTATACATTAAAACTGTCTGATGAGATATATACATTACTGGTGCCTAGACCATGCATCCAAAAAGTTTGATTCCATCAACCTTAGAATTTTCTGACTATTTAATAATTTTAGAGCTCTTTGGGTATTTTAGATGCATAACCAAAACCACTGGGGAAGAGAAAATGAGTTCTATTACCCTGGAATCATAGATAAAAAACAGTATTGGCATACTCTTACACCATTAATATTAAGTTTTAGCATAGAAGGCTATGCTTTGAGTTCTTATAACACCACAAAAATCAGTAGGTGACAATATTTGGACCAGTGTTTACCCATCATAGTCAAAGGTAAGGAAACTGTCTTCTTTTGGGGTTTAGCTACAAAGAAAGGAACTGCACAATAAAAATAAGAACTCTAAAACATCTCAACTATAGTCAGCTACAATTCTTTTAGATGAAAACATTTCCCCTAAAGAAATAGGAGAGTTGGGCTGGAGAGATGGCTCAGTGGTTAAGAGCATTGCCTGCTCTTCCAAAGGTCCTGAATTCAATTCCTGGCAACCACATGGGCTCACAACCATCTGTAATGAGGTCTGGTGCCCTCTTCTGGCCTGCAGACATACACACAGACAGAATATTGTATACATAATAAATAAATAAATATTTAAAAAAAGAAATAGGACAGTTATAAACTTTTGGATTTTTCCCATTTGTTTGTGTCCTCACTGAAATGATCAGATTCACAGTGAAGAACTAACAGCTTGATTCTTTTCCTTTGCTAGAAATAGTTGATATTAAGAGCAAAAGTACATGTGAACTGCAGTGTTAGAAAAAGCCAGTAACCAAATTCAGAATATTGGTGGGAGAGTGGTTTTATTAAGTCTGTAATATTCTAATACAGTTGCCTACATTTAGTAACTTCTTTGTTTTTTCATAACAACATGGTATATTTTGATTTTGCAAAAATTACACTATCTTTACCCAAACAATACAGTTTTTTTGTTTAAGAATGATGGTTGTCATCTTAGAAGTAGGGTCTCTGGGCTAGATCTAAGATACACTGGGTCTCTGACGTGAAATTTAAAACTATGTATGCTCTGAAAATTGTGAGTTCCAAACTAAGGGTCAGGGAGGCTCTGGGACAATTCATGAATTTTATTGGGATCCATATATTTTCTGATATTGTTATGTTTTGCTATGAGCTATTCTGTGACCTTTTGTCTGATTTTCAAGGAGTTCATAACAACAACCAGCTTCCAGGTTCCACATTCCTAGAGACTCCTTTACTTTAGTCCCTTTCCACAGTGCAGTATTGAGAACAAGACAGGCAGGATTTCTTTTCCTCACCTATGTTTCCTGGTACCAGGGTTAGAGATGTGTGTGATGCTCTGTCAGCACAATGTCTTGGCTGAAGTTGACTTACTATTAGATGGGGCCAGCTATGGCTATGATCTTTGTTACTTTTGCTGAAGCTTCTGGTACTATTCCAAGAGAAAGAGCAGTTTCCATCATTTTCAGTTCACAGAATTTGTGCAGTATCATAATCATAAAATATTAGGTGAGTTTGATGTTGACCCATCTAAGCCTTGTTCTTTTATCTAATCAGATATCATCCTTTTGAGGTGGACATTACCAAAGGTCGTAAATACAGTAAAGATGTACCACATATAAATATCATAGCCAACATTTGGAAATGGGATGGATTTTAAATGCTAAAGATTTTGTGAAAAAAAATTACATAGAAATTTTCTTTTGCTTAAACATTTATTCAACAAACAAAAACAATCCTGATTCCTTCTCTTTTAGATGACATTTATCCTCATTATGGACTGCAATGTGATTTTTGTTAAAATAACATTTTAAGATGAAATCTATCTAACATTACATACCTTCTTATAATAACCATAACCTTCTTAGAATATTGGACTAGGGCAGTTATGCACCTTAATTTCTTCTTGTCTGAGAAATATGACATGTGATAATTTTGTTATTAAAACTAATTTCACAATACATGATGAGAATATAGTAATTTTCAGGAGTGCTCAAGAAAATGCTGACTGTTGTACATTTTTTTCAAATAATCTGTACTAATTATTTAATTTTATGTATTTTAAAAGTTGCTATCAGCTAGATGGTGGTGGCACATGCCTTTAATGCATTCAGGAGGAAGAGGCAGGCAGATCTCTGAGTTCAAGGCCAACCTAGTCTACAGAATGAGATCCAGGATAGACAGGGATACACAGAGAAACCCTGTCTTTAACAACAACAGCTTCCTAGGAACCCTGCAAGAGACCCTGCTCTTATGCAGAGGGGACCAGAGAAATGAGTCAGTAGCCACATGGCCAGACAGCCAGAAGTACCAGTCTCTGGGACCTTCCCAGGGGGACAGATTTCAGGTACCCCCCAATTCCCTAAGCTTTTCTGGCCATCCAGTGGGGTGTGTTCTTGCTGCTGGGCTTTCTTTACCCCATCCCACCCTGCCCCAAAGCCCACCTTTTCATCTGTGAGGTCCTTAGAACACTGCAACACAGCCTGCTTCAGTGCTGAGGGGATCTGAGAGGTGACTCACCACCCACAAGCCTGGAGTGCCAGATGCCCCACTCTACAGAACCTTACCAGTGGGCCAGAACATAGAGGCCCACCCACAACTCCCTAGGTTTCCTGGCCAGCCAGATTGGAGTGTCCCTGTTTCTGGGCTTTCCACCCAACCCACCCTGCCCCCAAGCCTGCCTTCCCCTGTGAGTTCCTTGGAATCCCCAAACACAGCCTGTTCCAGTGCTGAGGGGACCAAAGAGAAGGCAGACCAAGAAAAACTCCCAAGTACTCAGTCAGCCACAGCAAAGATTGGACCAAGACACCAAGACTCTGCTGGTCTTGTATGAAGGAAGAGATGGGTAGGCGCCAATGCAAGAATTCCTCCAACATCCTGAAAAGCAACATGGTAACACCAGAACCCAGTGAACACGCAACAGGAAGACTTGAACATTTAACCTAGAAGAAGTAGAAGGAAATGACTTTAAATGTAACCTTATGAAAATGATGGAGACCTTTAAACAGGAAGTGAAAAACTCCCTCAAAGAAATGAAAGAGAAGACAAACAAAACGTTAGAAGAAATTAATAAATCCCTCAAAGATACCCAAGAAAACCAAGAAAAAGCAGTCAAACAGGTAAAGCAAACAGTTCAAGACTTGAAGACTGAAATGGAGGTAATAAAGAAAACACAAACCGAGGGAAGGCTAGATATGGAAAATCTGGGTAATGAACAGGAACTACAGAGACAAGTATAACCAACAGAATACAAGAGATAGAAGAAAGTGTAATGGGTTTGCTGCAAGTCCCTGGCAGCTTGCTGTGGGGTTCTGAAAGCAGCCAGTCTCAAGCAGGGACAGCACACAAGACCACACAGCAGGTCTCCAGGTCTCCATGTGATGGCGGCAAGAGAGAGAGACGGATAGGCACACCATGCAGAATGAAGTTGGACATTTATTAGGTGGGTAATGGAGGGGAAGGGAAAAGGGGAGAGGGAGAGAAAGAGAGAGAGAGGAAGGGGAGAAGTGCAGAGAGGCAGAAGCTGCCTCTTTGAGAGAGGGATGAAAAAAGAGAGAGAGGCTAAGGCTGCAAGCAGGAAGGGAGTGAGCTTGGCTTGTCTCTGATAGAGACAGAACATTACAGAAAGAATCTCAGGCGCTAAAGATACTATAGAGGAAATAGACTCATTGATCAAAGAAAACAACAAATCTAACAAATTCTTAACACAAAACATCCAGGAAATCTGGGACACCATGAAAAGACCAAACCTAAGTATAATAGGAGTAGAAGAAGGAGAAGAACTCCAGCTCAAAGGATTAGGAAATATATTCAGCAAAATTATAGAAGAAAAACTTTCCCAACCTAAAGAAGGATATCCCTATAACAGTACGAGAAGCTTACAGAACACCAAATAGACTGGATCAAAAAAATCACCTCTCCATACAATAATCAAAACACAAAACATACATAATAAAGAAAGAATTTTAAGAGCTGCAAAGATAAAGGTCAAGTAACATATAAAGGTAAACCTATCAGAATTACACCTGACTTCTCAATGGAAACCAAAGCCAGAAGGTCTTGGATAGACGTGCTGCAGACACTAAGAGACCATGGATGCCAGACCAGACTACTATACCCAGCAATGCTTTCATTCACCATCAATGGAAAAAACAAGATATTCCATGACAAAAACAGATTGAAACAATATGTATCCACAAACCCAGTCTTACAGAAAGTACTAGAAGGAAAACTACAACCCAAGGAAGCCAACAACACCCATAATAACACAGACATCTGACAACCCTCCACCAGCACAACTCAAAGAAGGGAAAGATACAAACACTATTATCAAAAAATAACCGGAGTTAACAGCCATTAGTTATTAATATTGCTTAATATCAATGGACTCAATTTACCTATAAAAAGGCACAAGTTAAGAGAATGGATATAGAAACAGGGTCCAGCATTCTGCTGTTTACAAGAAACACACCTCAACCTCAAAGACAGACACTACCTCAGAGTAAAGGGTTGAGAAAAGGTTTTCCAATCAAACGGACCTAAGAAACAAGCAGGATGTGTCTACCCTAATATTTAACAAAATTGATTTCAAACTAAAATCAATCAGAAGAGATGGAGAAGGACACTTTATACTCATAACAGGAACAGTTCATCAAGAATATCTATGCCCCTAATATAAAAGCACCCACATATGAAAAAGAAAGTTTACTAGAACTCAAAGCACACATCAAACCCCACACACTAATAGTAGGAGATTTCAACACTCCTCTTTCACCAATGGACAGGTCAACCAGACAGAAACTTTACAGAGAAATAAAAGAACTAACAGATGTAATGAATCAAATGGACTTAACAGACATCTATAGAACATTCCACCCAAACAGGAAAGAATATACCTTCTTCTTAGCACCTCATGGAACCTTCTTGAAAATTGATCACAAACTCAGTAACAAAGCAAACATCGACAGGTGCAAAAAAATTGGAGTAACCATCTGTGTCTTATCAGATCACCATGCAGTAAAGTTAGAATTTAACAACAATACTACCCCTAGAAAGCTTACAAATTCATGAAAACAGAACAGTCAACTACTTGAACCCTGGATCAAGGAAGAAATGAAAAAAGAAATTAAAGTCTTCTTTGAATTCAATGAGAATGAAGACACAACATACCCAAACCTATGGGACACTATGAAAGCAGTGCTAAGAGGAAAGTTCATAGCACTAAGTGCCCACATAAGGAAAACAGAGAAAGCTCACATTAGCTACTTAACAGCACACCTGAAAGCTCTAGAAAAAAAAGAAGCAAACTCACCTAGGAGGAGTAGAAGACTGGAAATAATCAAATAAGGGCTGAAATCAACAAAATAGAAAGACAAAAAAATTCAAAGAATCAATGAAACAAAGAGCTGGTTCTTTGAGAAAAATCAACAAGATTGACAAACCCCTATCCAAACTAATCAAAAGGTGGATAGAAAACAGCCAAATTAACAAAATCAGAAATGAAAAGGGGGACATAACAGACACTAAGGAAATTCAGAGAATCATTAGATCTTACTACATAAAGCTTGTACTCCACAAAATTGGAAAATGTAAAAGAAATGAACAATTGTTTTAGACAGATACCATATACCAAAATTAAATCAAGATCAGGTGAGCAAATTAAATAGACATATAAGTTGTGAGGAAATAGAAGCTGTCATCCAAAACCTTCCAACCAAAAAAAGCCCAGGGCCGGATGGTTTAAGTGCAGAATTCTACCAGAACTTCCAAGAAGAGCTAATACCTATACTCCTCAATGTGTTCCACATAATAGAAACAGAAGGGTGATTGCCAAACTCTTTTTATGAAGCAACAGTTACCCTGATACCAAAACTACACAAAGACTCAACCAAGAAAAAGAATTATAGACCAATCTCACTCTTGAACATCAATGCAAAAATTCTGAATAAAATACTGGCAAACCTATCAAAGAACACATCAAAAAAAATCTATCAATGTAATCCATCATTTAAATAAACTGAAAGAAAAAAAACATATGATCATTTCATTAGATGCTGAAAAAGCATTTGACAAAATTCAACACCCCTTTATGATAAAGGTCTTAGAGAGATTAGGGATACAAGGATCATATCTAAATATAATAAAAGCAATACACAGCAAGCTGACAGCTAACATCAAATTAAATGGAGAGAAACTCAAAGCCATTTCACTAAAATCAGGAACAAAACAAGGCTGTCCACTCTCTCCATATCTCTTCAACATAGTTCTTGAAGTTTTAGCAATAGCTATAAGACAACATAAGGAAATCAAGGGGATTCAAATTGGAAAGGAAGAAGTCAAACTTTTGTTATTTGCAGATGATATGATAGTGTACATAAGTGACCCCAAAAACTCTACCAGAGAACTCCTACAGCTGATAAATACCTTCAGTGATGTGGCAGGCTACAAGATCAACTCAAAAAAATCAGTAGCCCTCCTGTACACAAAGGATAAAACAGCAGAGAGAAAATCAGAAAAACATCACCTTTCACAATAGCCACAAATAACATAAAGTATCTTGGGGTAACACTAACCAAGGAAGTGAAAGACCTGTTTGACCAGAATTTGAAGTCTTTGAAGAAAGAAATTGAAGAGGATACCAGAAAATGGAAAGATTTCCCATGCTCTTGGATTGGTAGGATCAACATAGTAAAAATGGCAGTTCTACCAAAGGCAATCTATAAATTCAATACAATCCCCATCAAAATCCCAACAAAATTCTTCACAGACCTTGAGAGAACAATAATCAACTTTATATGGAAAAACAAAAAATCCAGGATAGCCAAAACAATCCTATATAATAAAGGAACTTCCAGAAACATTACCATCCCTGATATCAAACTCTTATTACAGAGCTACAGTAGTGAAAACCACTTGGTACTGGCATTAAATGGAGTTGTTGACCAATGGAATCGAATTGAAGACCTGGATATTAATCCACACACCTATGAACACTTGATTTTTGACAAAGAAGCTAAAATTATACAATGGAAGAAAAAAAAACATCTTCAACAAATGATGCTGGCATAACTGGATGTCAACCTGTAGAAGAATGAAAATAGATCCATATCTATCACCATGCACAAATCTCAAGTCCAAATGGATTAAAGACCTGAATATAAATCTGACCACACTGAACCTGGTAGAAGAGAAAGTGGGAAGTAGCCTTCAATGCATGGGCACAGGAGACAACTTTCTACGTATAACCCCAGTAGCACAAACAATAAGAGCAACAATGAATAAATGGGACCTCTTGAAACTGAGAAGCTTCTGTAAAAGCAAAGGACACAGTCAATAAGACAAAAAGGCAATCTGCTGAAGTGGAGAAGATCTTCACCAACCCCACATCAGACAATGGTCTGATCTCTAAAATATATAAAGAACTCCAAGAAACTAGACATTAAAATTCTGAATAACCCAATTAAAAAGTGGGGTACTGAACTGAACAGAGAATTTTCAACAGAAGAAGTTCAAATGGCCAAAAGATACTTAAGGTCATGTTCAACTTTCTTAGCAATCAGGGAAATACAAATCAAAACAACTTTGAGATACCATCTTACATCTGTCAGAATGGATAAAATCAAAAACACCAATGATAGTTTATGCTGGAGAGGATGTTGAGTAAGGGGAACACTCATCCATTGCTGGTGGGAATGCAAACTTGTGCAACCACTTTGGAAATCAGTGTGGTAGCTTCTCAGAAAATTGGGAGTCAACCTACCTCAGGATCCAGCAATACCACTCTTGGGAATATACCCAAAAGATGCCCAATCATACTACAAAAGCATTTGTTCAGTCATGTTTATAGCAGCATTATTTGTAATAGCCAGAACCTGGAAACAACCTAGATACCCCTCAACAGAAGAATGGATAAAGATAGTGTAGCAATCTACACATTAGAGTACTACTCAGTGGTTAAAAAACAATGACATCTTTAATTTTGCATGCAAATGGATGGAAATAGAAAACACTATCCTGAGTGAGATAACCCAGACCCAAAAAGATGATTATGGTATGTACTCACTCATTAATGTATGCTAGCCATAAACAAAGGACATTGAGCCTATACTTCATGATCCCAGAGAAGCTAAGTAATAAGGTGAACCCAAAGAAAAACATATATAGATCCACCTGGAAACTGGAAGCAGACAAGATGGCCAGGTAAAAGTTGGGAGCATGGCTGGGGGAGAAGTAGAGGGAAGGGGGGAGGGCGAGAAAGAGGGGAGAAGGGGGGGTTGGGGAGAGCTTGGGAGAGTGGGATGGTTGAGATTGAGGAAGGATGGATATGGGAGCAGGGAAGGTGATATCTTAATTGAGGGAGCCATTTTGGGGTTGGCAAGAGGCTTGGCTCTGGAGGGGTTCCCAGGAGTATACGGGGATGACCCCAGCTAGGACCCTGGGCTTGGAGCAGAGAGTGCCTGAACTGGCCTTGTCCCGTGGTCAGACTGATGACTATCTTGAACATCACCATAGAACCTTCGTCCAGCGTCGGATGGAGACAGAGACAGAGACTTACATTGGAACACTAGACTGAGCTCCCAAGGTCCAGTTGAAGAGTGGAAGGACAGAGAATATGAGCAAGGAAGTCAGGACCGCGAGGGGTTGGTCCACCCACTGAGACAATGTGCCTGAGCTAATGGGAGCTCACCAACTCCAGCTGGACTGGGAATGAATGAGCATGCAATCAAACTGGACTCTCTGAATGTGGCTTACAATGGGGGCAGACTGAGAAGCCGATGATAATGGCACTGGGATTTGTCTCTACTGCATGTGCTGGCTTTTTGAGATCCTATTCTCTTTGGATGCATGCCTTCCTAAGCCTGGATGTAGAGGGGAGGGCCTAGGACTTCCCACAGGGCAGGGTGCCTTGCCCTCTATTAGGACTGGAGGGTGTTGGGGGATGGTGTGGGGGGAGCTGGAAGGATGTGGGAGGAGGGGAGGAAGTGGGAATTTTAATTGGTATTATTTAATAAAGAATCAACAACAACAACAACAAAAGTAGTTAGCATGCTACCTTCCCTAGTACTGCTGCTGTTTTCTTGGAGGATTTTGTACAGGCCCCTTGTGTGAAATAAGGCACATGTCAACTAGACTTTCGATTGGACTGAACCTTGAATAATACTTTCCAATCAGTTCTGTTGCCATTCATTCTGAAGTAGGACCACTAAGGGCATAGTTGAAAATATATGAAGAAGGAAGCTGGGGTCTGGACCACTACTACTTTCCCATTCTGCAAACAGAATGGGTAGGGAGTAGTGTACCCTTCAGGTAGTGACTATTATGCTAAAATCCCTGACAATGTCTGTCAATGAGATTCCTGATGTGAAAGTCCTTCAAAACCTGAGACCTGGGCTTGCTAATGATAGCCACACAGAGCCGTGAGGCTCAGCTGGTCATCACTGGGTGAGGAAGGGTCAGGATCACTATACATCTGAATCAGAGCCAAGCTCAGGATTTCTTTTTTTTCTTTGTAAAACCGTAGTTCTTGTCCTGACTTCCTGGCTTCCTCCAGCTGCCCCAGGGCTGCACGTAGCTCTTGAGAGAGAATTCCTGGGGACTCGCGCTCCTTCATGATCCAGTCCAGGGCCATGTGGCTGCGCATCTTTTCATCTAAAGAATATTGGGAATAATAGGAGATGACTTCCTAGAATCAAGAAACAAAAGTTCAGAGTGTCAATAGACAGAAACAAAAGCACATTTGTGCAAGGCCTTCCAAACTTCCCCAGTCAGTTATGTGGCTAACTTTCAAACACTAACTTTCAAAATCTGAAACCAAATTCCATTGACATACTTCTGAAAAGAAAATGATGAACAAATCTAGTCCTGCAAAGCCTGTCCCTCCAGGCTGAGTCAAAACATAACACTAGGAATGGCAATAATATTCACAAAAATATATTTCTGTAACAACATATAAATATGATTTCATTCATTTCACTGGACCCTTGGGCCCAACCAGCACCACTGGCTTTAACAAGACAGAGTGAGGAAAGAAGTTACATAGACAAGCTGAGGCAGAATGAGGTTAGGGCATGCCTATTACAGGAAAGAGGAAGTCTTCAGTCAAGGGGACTTTAGAAGACTTTGAAACCCAAGACTCCATTTTCTAGATGATGTGCTTTGTTGTTGGAACACGGTTCAAGAGTAGAGTGCTGTGAGGAGAATTTTGAGTGCTTGTGAGAAAACTCCAAGGAAACAGACAAGAGTCTTGTGATCTCAGTTTCTTCAAAAACACAAATCTGCTCTTGGAATGTGTTTTCATGCGCCTCCCAGGTGAAGCAGTTGGGAGTGAGTTTACTTCAGATTACGCATTATAACTGGCTATTGCCTCTATAGAAAAATGCTTTTGCCATATGAAACTTGTCCACCATGTGTGGCTTGCCCTTGTGATTATACACTTAACCCTCAGAGTATAAATTGGTTGATGCTCCAAATACAGTAGACTGTTGCATGAACTTTAGTATGCCTTATTTTTGGCTCCCAGAGCCCACTGCCTGTAGAGTGGTAAACACTTTGTTATCATAAGGAAGACAAATATCCATATGGTTCACAATAAGCATAGAAAGAACTTCCAAAATGTACTGTAGAATGGAGGCATTATCATTATTGGTATTACAGTGATACCTTTGTGATACACTAGTTTTTACTTTTGCGAACAATTAAAAATTAACTACTCCTTTCATTTCTTCTGTGAAAAAATATCAATCCATCATGCTGTCATATATATGTTTGATCATGGGGAATGAATGCTTTGCTTATTTTTATTTTCAGGAACATATGGTATTTATTTATGACCTTAACAAATTAAAAACAATCATGGAAAAGTGTTTATGACCAACCCAACATATTTCAAAGGACTTTCAAAAATCAAAGGAAAGGAAAAAAAATTGCCAAAGCCATTGTCAGCTATTCATTTCTTTTCTATTTTTGACATTTTGAAAGCCAGACTTTCTAAGCAAAGAACAACTAAAATTTACTGGGCTTGTAGTGCCTTCACTCTCCTCTTGCTTACTATAGCATCTTAGTTCTTCATACAAATTCTTATTAGGAAATTCTCAAAAATAAACTATTGTCTTTCAAGTTCTAAGGATGAATAAGGAAAGGATAGGTCTCAGAGGACAACAAGAAAAAAAGTATTAAATACACAGAATGGAGTTTATGCTTAATATTAAAAAGAAGAAGGGTTCCTATTGTAAGTAATGAAGGGTTACAGAGACCTTGCCTCTGGAAAAGAAAGAGAAAACCTCTAAACCAAAAACTAAAAATAAAAATAAGGTTACTAAATGCCAGTGTGTCCAACTTCATGATCCTTTTTACTGCTCTGAGGAACTTTTGTTGTAACAATTCTGTCTATCTTTAGTGAGGAAGTTTTAGAAACCATGTATTCTCTTCCTTTCTATATTGGAGAGTGCAAAAGGGAACAGTTCCAAGGTAGGTTGGGTGGATGCACAAGGTAAGTTCAGTACTTCACTTAGAATCCAACACTGTCTTATGGTTGCTTTACTCTTCATTCACTATAATAGGTGTTCTAATCAACCCTCGGGAGAGCCATGATTCTTAGTGTGTTCCTGACTTAATATCTCTTCACTCATCCCTGTTCTTACTTAATAGGCAAATATAAATTTAAAACAAAGAAATGAATAAACAAAGGCGGTTTCAGTCGACATATTTACACAAACAGAGGCATCTGAATAAAGCAAGCCTCTTCAAAGTTTGGTAAACTCCTTGTCTTGTCCTCAACACACCAACCTGTTTCAACAAGAAAGTCTCACCTGTCGAGAGCACTTTGTTTCACGGAGGGCTTTGAGGCTTCCATTCCAGTGCAATAGTTGGAAAATGGTCATCAGTTCCTACAAAATCAAATGTCTGTCATTGATCTTAAGATCTTAAGATCA
Organism: Ondatra zibethicus; assembly: GCA_004026605.1. NCBI lineage: Eukaryota > Metazoa > Chordata > Mammalia > Rodentia > Cricetidae > Ondatra > Ondatra zibethicus. Next base: position 48,794 of record PVIU01003185.1, on the reverse strand, counting down.
GGAAGAGCTAAGATTAGACTTAAGTCTGGTCCCAAAGAAATAAAGGTAACAAAATGTATGATACTGTCAGAAACTTTGGGACTGTCCAAAGGCCAGAGCACTAAGGCCTCCATTCCTCTGCTTTGTCTTACATTCAATACAAAATTACTAAATAGTTGACAAATGCCTTTCAACACTAAAAATACACACATTAAAGTAATTGTACACCCCAAAATTACTTAAGTATGTCAGAAAATAGGAGAAATAACTTACAAAGTTATACATACATGGTGTAGGAGGTCCTTCTGTATTTTTGTTGTTTTTATTGGTTAAATAGAGACTGCCTTGGCCTTTTGATAGGGCAGCTCTTAGGTGGGCAGAGTAGACAGAACAGAATCCTTGGGAGAATGGAAGTGTGGCAGACGCCATGATTCTCCTGGCCAAGACGGACGCTGCTTAGACTCATGCAGGTAAGCCACAGTCAAGTGGCAATACACATTAATGGAAATGGGTTAATCAAGATGTGAGAGTTAGCCAATAAGAGGCTAGAACTAATGGGCCAGGCAGTAATTAAATGAATACAGTTTCTGTGTAATTATTTCGAGTTAAGCTAGCTGGACAGACAGGAGCCAGGCAGGAGGAAACTAGGGGCCTGTGCTCCTTTTACTACACATACATTGTAGCATTTTTTAATTGCCAGAGACTGGAAACATTTAAATGTTCATATTTAGAGAACAATTAAAGTATGATACATCCATATTACTGAACACTGAATACATAAAGTGATGTGGGAGGTGATATATGCTGTGAATATGTTTTATTGCCATTGGTTAATAAAAAAGTGTCTTTCAGCCAATGGCTTAACAGAGTAAAGCCAGGCTGAAAGAGATACATAGAGAGAGTAGACAGAGTCAGTGAGAAGCCTTGTAACCACACTAGAGACAGACACCGGATGCCAGATGGAACTTTACCTGGTAAACCACAGCCACGTGGTAATATACAGATTAACAGAGATGGTTAGTTTAAGATATAAGAGCTAGTTAAAAATATGCGTAAGGTATTGGTCAAACAGTATTGCAAATAATATAATTTCTGTGTGGTTATTTCTAGTCTGGGCAGCCAGAAACAAATGAGCAGTCTCTGACAACAGTAACGGATGTTCACACCCTCTAATCTGTAATACAAAGAAACCTATGGTGTATTGTTAAAATAATAGAAAAGCACACAACCAACAGTGTGTACTTTGTGTTTTATTCTAAAAGAATGGAAGATTACTATATACATATTTGTTTGTAAATGCCTAGAAGAGTTCTTACAAGATACAACAGATTAATAAGAAACCTGGCTCTAGAGAAATTTCTGGGAATCCACAAGGATGACTTCAGTTAAGACCCTAAGCAATAGAGGAGAGGGGGCCTGATCTTGACTTGTCCTGTAGTCAGACTGATGAATATCTTAAATATCGCCTTAGTACCTTCATCCAGCAACTGATGGAAACAGAGGCAAGAGACCCATATCGGAGCACTGGACTGAGCTCCCAAAGTCTAGTTGAAGAGTGGGAGGAATGAGAATATGACCAAAGGGGTCAAGACCATGATGGGTACACCCACTGAAACAGTCTACCTGAGCGAATGGGAGCTCCCCAACTCCAGCAGGTCTGGGATGGAACAAGCATAGGACCAAACTAGTTCCTCTGAATGTAGTTGACAGTGGCATGGCTGGGGCAGACTAGGGGGCCACTGGCAGTGACACCAGGAATTATCCCTTCTGCATGTACTGGCTTTTTGAGAACCTATTCTCTTTGGATGATACCTTGCTCAGCCTATATAAAGTAGGGAGGGACTTGGACCTTCCCCAAAGCAATGTGCCTTACCCTCTCTGAGGATTGGATGGGGGTGCGATGGGAGAGTGTGTGGAGGGAATGGGAGGAGCAGAGGGAGTGGGAACTTGAATTAGTATGTATAATGAAAAAGGATAGTTTGTTTTCTTTAAAACAAACAAACAAACAGATTAAACATTTAAATATAGGACTTGAAACTCCAAAACCACTGGAAAATAACATTAGGAAAATGTTTCTTGAACCATGATATTTTCAGCTGTGAACACAGAAGCAGGAGAACAAAAACACAATTAGATAAACAATATTACATCAAAGTAAAATGTTTCCACATAGTAAAGGAAACAATCAAAGGAATAAAATAGTAACCTATAGAAAAGATGTTTGTAAACACACAACTCACAAAGACTTAATACCCACAAAATATAAGTAGCACAAACAACAAAAGAAGTAAAAAACAAAATCCAATGGCATTTAAATGGGCACATGTATTGAATGAAATTTTACTAATAAAGTCATATAAATAAATAAATAAATAAAAGATACAACAGAACCTGATAATAGAGTCTGAGGGTCTCACTTGGTGGTAGAGCATGTACTTAGCATACATGAGATCCAACTTTGGATCTCCAGCATCAAAAGCAAAAAACAGAATTGATCTGGTAATATGTCTGACTTGAGAAAAAAGATGAGAGGAATTCTTTACAATAGTCTGGAGAAAATGTATTGGGTTTTAGATCATGTAACTAAGTGGCATTAAAGAAAACAACTGAGCCGGGTGGTGGTGGTGCACGCCTTTAATCCCAGCACTCAGGAGGCAGAGGCAGATGGATCTCCAGGAATTTGAGGCCAGCCTGGTCTACAAGGGCTAGTTCTAGGACAGGCTCTAAAAATTACAGCAAAACCCTAAACCCTGTCTCAAAAAAACCAAAAAAGAAAAAAGAAAGAAAAGAAAACAACTGAAAATTTAAGAATGTAAACTGAGATATATATATTACTAAGCAAAATTTATAGGAGTCCATTTGCTTTGAACCAGCTCCTTCCAGTACATGACTCAAACTGGACAAAACCAAAGTAGACTCACTCATACTAAAGTTCTGTATCACTGAAATAAATTATTTACCTGACTTTTTCAGGATGTAGGAAAGAGAGGGGGATGTAATAGGAGGCCACTTATTTGTTCCCAACTGCCCAGACTCAAAATAACCACTCAGAAACTATATTATTTAAATCACTGCTTGGCCAATCACTTACGCGTATTGCTAGCTAACTCTTATATCTTTGGTTAATCCATTTCTATTAATCTGTGTATCGCCAAGTGGCTGTGGCTTACCAGCAAGGTTTTGGTGCATCTGTTCCCAGTGGCGACTACATGGCGTCTCCTGACTTCACCTACTCTCTCTCTCTCTCTCTCTCTCTCTCTCTATATATATATATATATATATATATGTGTGTGTGTGTGTGTGTGTGTGTGTGTGTGTGTGTGTGTGTGTGTGTGTATATATACACACATATATATATATATACACATATATATATGTGTATACACACACACACACACACACATATATATATATATATCTTCCATTCTGGCTATGTTCTGTTAAAACATTGGCCAAGAGCAGCTTCTTTATTCATTAACCAGTAAAAGCAATGCATATACAGAAGAACTTCCCACACAGGAAGAGAGAAGGGAGAGGGATAAAAGTGGGGAGAGAGAGACAGATAGAGACAGAGACAAAGAGAGAAGCAGGTGGGAGAGGGAGGGAGAATTTTAGCCAGCATAAAAAGAGAGGTAAGTCCCTCTGCTTTAAAAATACCTGAAATGTGGACAGTGTGGTTGAATTCACCTTAAGACACATGAAGGTTCCACATTCTGCCCTGAGTGAGCAAAACTTATCAACTCTATCCCCATTTCCGTGTCTGATCTAGGACCAGCAAGCTAAACATTTCCATTTTCCTAATGTAGTCACAGCTAGCAGTTTTCCACTGAAATTATTTTGAAACTATTTATGCATACTTCCTATCTCACTTCTTTATTTCCCTTCATGAGACCAAATTCTTCCAGTAGTTGTTGTTTTGTCTGCTTGTTAGTTTATTTTGAGGCAGGCTCTATACAGCTCTGGCTGTCCTGGAACCCACTATGTAGACCAGCTTGGCGTTGAACTCAGAAATCTTCCCACCTCTTCCTTCTGAAATACCCCAACTGATTTTTCATAACGAACTGGATGAGTTGGGTAATGGAAAACTACAAAGCATGATAAATCGGTTTTGACCATTGCACTCCAGCAGATTCTTCCTCCCCCCTCCCCCCCCCCCACAGGGCAGGAAGGCTAGCAATTATCAGAACAAGTCACAGTCTTCTAAGCAGATGATTATCAGAACTGGTCATAGTGAATGATTACCAGACTGTAAACTGAGTCACGATGGAACAGGCAGGATATGATTACCAGTCTGTAAACTGAGTCACGATGGAACAGGCAGGATATGATTACCAGACTGTAAACTGAGTCACGATGGAACAGGCAGGATGTCACGTATTCGAGTTTTTTCTGGGAATAGGCTGAACTATGCTAATTTCGTTCCGGGTTGAACTCCAGTTTAAATGTCTAGACCAATCCCAATTGTACCCGTACCCCATATTATAATTCATGTAAAACTTGTGATTTTGTCTATAAAAGCTTGCTTGCCTGGATGCTCGGGGTACTTAGCTATCCCGAAGCTAGGCACCTGCTTGCGCAACTGTGAAATAAACCTCGTGCTTTTGCATCTGACGGCCTGGTTATTGAGCCTGGGGGCTCCTCAGTGACAAGACCACTTTGAGGTTCTTTCACTTCCAAGTGCTGGGATTAAAGGAGGTTTCACGACATCCTGAGTCCCTGTGATTTGGTGCTTAAACCAGTGCTTCTGTGCCCTGTCAGACTTGAAGGGAAATCCATGTAATATTACAGAGGACATCTGTAAGGAATTGTTTTCTAGTTTCACTGGATTCCTGTTGCCTGGTTTTAACCCTGGCTTTGTAACTTACCAACCCATGTCCTGTATAGAAACTTGCAGTTACCTACTCTATGATGACCTTTTCTGCTCTTCTGTTGTGGAGTTTGTTAAATAAGCTAATTTTAAAGTCTAGGGAGACTGAAAGGAAAGTGAGAAGGAAGCTTGTTAGGGTGAGGTATGTGAGGCAAGATTTAACTGATTCATGAGTATTAAGGATCTTTAAAAATTTGGTATTTTGTGCCAGGCATTGTAGCACACATGGTCACCTCCAATACTGGGGAGGCAGCAACAGGTTCAAGGCAAGCCTGGACTACCTACTGAAACCTAACTTTGTTTTTTGTATTTTGTTTATTATGGGAGACTTTTACACTTATTTTGAGCTTTAAAAAATTGTAGTATAATATTATGTCTCTTAATCATTGAGCTTTTAAAAGCATCTTTCAATTTTGTTCCAAGACAGATGCACTGCTTTCCTCTCTTTGTCTAGGACCTTCTGGGTCTGTCCTGGCATCAAGTCTAGCTTCTTACTTGTGACGTCTATGCAGCCCCAGAGGCACTGTCCCGGTTTGATACTCAGGTTAATTGTTTTTGAGCAAAGTCCTTTGCATTTTTATTTTGCACCAGGCCCCACAAATTATATAACTTGTCTTGATCATCAAAGTAAATTGTAAACTGAGTGGTGAACAAAACCTGTGTTTTCTTTGCTCTGTAGGGAAAATTGCAGTTGCTGCTTGCTCTCCATCCACAGTCCACAGCTCCCTGTTTTTACTTTGTCATTCAATTCCTTTAATCCTCCAACAACTGGGCTCTGTCCTGGAAACTGCCTTCCTGGTTTCGCCTCTTAGAGACAATGGCTTTTCAGCTACTTTGAGCATGAGAAAAGGCTCGTTGCCTCTGCCTGGAAGTTTGGGAAACTGGCTTGGCTCTGTGATTCATCAGAAATAAGAAAAACAAACACTGTAAATGGAGAACTTGGAAAACAGGTGGGCACCATCTCCCTACCCAAGAGAAAGAGTTTAAGAGGAAATTTGTTTATGGGATGAGGCTTTAAAAGGCGACCTGGAGAATTTAGCACAGATGTAAATAAACAACTCTTCCTTGGATTGCATTAGTCTTCAGAATAAATATATTAACCAGCTTCAGTCAAATTCTCTCTAGAATCTGACCTTGACAAGACCCAGTGCCCTCTGGTTGCCGCTCCTGTCCCTCCCCAAAACAGCAGGCAGTTCCTCTCTGGCCGCTTACCCCAAATCAGGCAGACCCTTCTGTCCCAAGAACTGCAGGTAAGCAGAAGCCTGTTACGATTCCTCAGCGCTGCAGGGCCGACCCGGCGAAAACCCACAGTCAATAGACAACAATCTTGCTTTTTTTTTTACGCTATAGTCATCCGTTCCCAGATCCAAACACTCTTCTGTGACACCCCCCAGTGGGTGGGTGGGGGTGGGCTGAATTGTGCCTCTGCCACAATAGCCCAGGTCTGTATTCACTTCCCTTTAAGTATAGACACAAACCGATACATCTGCCCAGACCCCATGGACCTTGCTGGGCCCCAGCAGGCAGGCGGAAGGAAAAGTTTGGCTCCCTGGTTCCGATCTCCTAACCCTAGGGTTTGAGTTTTCTCTGCCTTCTATCTTTCTTTTTGTCCCTATCGTGTCCCCGGTCTTCTTTGCATTTCTTGAGTGTGATTTAAATGATTATTATTTAAATATCTTACAACAGACCACACAGAAAGCAGTCCAGCAAGGCAAGGGTTAAAGCGATACTGAGGGGAGAGGTTCCGTAGAGCCTTTCATAGTACTTGGAAGGAAGTTTTTTTTTTGTTTGTTTGTTTTTGTTTTAATTCTTACTCAGTAGCTTTGGCAGAGTAAGCCAACCATGTTCAAAATCATTATTTTTTTAATAGCTTCTAAGTCACATTCTTGGTACAGGGGTGGCAGTGGGAGAGTGGCCCCTCTTCCTCAACTAGGCAAAACAGTAGAGCTACTCCTGAAGGTGAAGAGTGGGAGAACCAATGACCCCACCCTTGCTCATCATTTCAAAGGGTGAGCTAGCCAGAGCAATGCTGGAGAATTCACCCTGGTGCTGAAGACAGGGGAGAGCTGACCAGCTGACCAATGGTGCAACTACGCAGACCCAGAACCAGGGTTAATTGTTGGCCCACCCCAACATCTATCCCATCTGTGATCTGCTGGAAGGGGAGGGGGTCTTGTGGACCCAGGGCTACAAGATCTCCACAGCACAGGGCAGCAAAGGGATGTCCAGGAAGAGTCCCTGTGAGGGTCCAGTGTCAATAATGTAGCAGAGAGAGGGGCCTCTGGCCAATGATTCCATGCAATGAATGCCTGCATGTAAAGATGTATGGATAAAGGGGTTCACTGCGGGACCCTACACTGCAGTTTCCATAACAAGAGTTTCCCTTTCTCCCCACCTCTTTTTCTTTTCCTTTTTTTAATCTTAAATTTTTATTTGTTTTATTTGGGGAGGTGTTACAGGGGCAGAGTGTGGAGGCATGGGTACGGAAGGTGCATGGCATCGGCACGCATGATGTGAAAGGCACAACGAACAAATAAAAAAGAAAGTTAAAAAGATATTCCTTAAAGATGAAAGTTAAATGACTTTCCTCCTTATGAGAAGAGCTGTTCTGGATGATTTATAAACGCCCAGGTCTTTAGCTCTGTAAAATGACATGATTCTTTTTATTTAGCAGAAAATAGAAATGAGTTTCAGAATGGGCAAGCTCACAGATATAAAGTGATAGGCACCCATACATAGGTCTGTATGATTTTAAATGCATATCTCTTCTCTTCTGCCATTCTTTTTCCTGTTATTTTCTCTAAAGCTTGGTGTTAGATTGTCGGGGAGGGTTATAGATCCTTTATAGTTTCCCCCTTTTATTGTAAGGCAGGGGGCCATGAAGCATTTTGGCAGGGAGCTATCTAACCTCTTGTGAAACTTATTATTATCTAAAGGTGTCAGGGGGAATACATCCGTCAAGCAGCCTCTGACATTTCAAGTAACACAATCCTTCAGAGTTACTCTTAACCTTCATGGAGTGTTTACCACATGCCAGGCTGTTCCAGACTCTTCTCATTGTGTCCTATTTCACCTCCACACAGGCACTGTGAGGTAGTACTGGTATTTCCTCAGATTTATACACAGTGAAGAAACAGATTTAGAGATAAGGAACAGAGTAAGGCTAAAACCAGTTAGTCTATTCCATATGTCCTCATCTACTACAAAGAAAAGTTGATGTTTTTGGACATCAGCTGTAACACAAAGATTAAATTTTACTATGATAAACATTTTTGTTCATAAAATTTGTAAGCCTGATTACTTCTTGAAATCAAACTTAAGAAAATAGAAGTACTGGGAGTAAGACTGTACTATTGTATATTTTTGCTGGTATTCTATGTCGTTGGATATTTGACTTCACTTAAGCTTAGTTGTTTAGAGGGACACACATTGCCTGCCTCATACACTGAATTTTCATATGCTCAGTATATGAGAAGAATCAGATGTGTGAAAAAAGCAAAGAGATTGCCTTGCATGGGTCTGAAGCCGGGAACTCAACCATTTGCTAAGTGAAGATAATCTTCCTTGGATAACATGTGAATAATAATGACTACCTCATACGACTGTCGTAAGGGTAGAATTATACTAATAACTGTCAAATGCTCAATATTATGCCAAAGAAAGTATCAAATAAGAATCAGATACTAATATCAAAGAATGTCGTTACTGTTATTTTACACTTTATAAATACAAATAGAATAAGCCAATTTTAACTAGAAAACATCTATAAAACAAAAATGTATATAGTGCTGTTAGCCCAGCGAATCACACAGCCCAACAGAGTGTACCTTCAGCATGCTCAAAACACTTACAGTTGGCTTTCTGCTAGGCAAAAGTTTACAATATAGTATTAAATATCTTCTGTGATTTATTGAGCAATATACTGAAGAGACAAGGAACAGTGTTGTTTTTTCATGCCTACATAAAAGTGGGAAGTATTAAACTTAGGATTATATAACAGAGTTCCTCAGCTGTTGCTGCTCGTCAGATGTGGATGACACATTGTTAATGTTGGTTTCCCTGATAGGAGGGAGAGGCACATCATGTTTAATAGAAATATCAGAATTGAAGTAGTACTTTTGAATGTACCCCCACGGAAACCCTTATCTGACTTCTGGAGAATTTTGCGCAAGCAATATTTTTAACCTTTTGATTTTGTTTAAAGGGGAACTTAGTCCTGAAGAGCTGGTGAAGTATTACTGGGTTGTAAAACAGGCATTGTTCTTCTGTTTCCAAAGTGACAGACACCATATGTAGGTCTGTATGGTTTTAAATAGATGTGTCTCCTCTCTTGTGCCACTCTCTTTCCCCTGTTATTTTCTTTTGTTTGAGGATAATTTTGTTTGGGAAAAAAATAGACTCTTTGTAGTTCCCCTTTTTTTGTTGTAACACAGAGGCCCTGTTTTTGGGCAGGGTGCTTCATAAGAGCAAAGTGTGCTATGATTGCTATTTGATTTGGGTTAGTGAATGTGGCTAAAATGCAGTCACCATGCTGAATTCTAAAAGGGTAAATTTTAAAAAGCAGATTGTTGGAACAAAAGATACTAATGCTAATGATAAGAGTTACGTGTCTTGGGCCTGGAGCGACGCCTCAGTAGCTAAGTGTAAATACATCTCCAGGGTGATCTGGTGCTCTGTTCTGCATGGGCACCTAAGCTTATGTACAAGCACACACACACACACACACACACACACACATGCACGCACACACACAAACACACACACACAAACACGCACACGCACACACATGCACACACAGACACACACACACACACACTATATTTATATATATAAAATAAAAAAGAGTTGTATATCTCCAAGGCTTCAGGATTGGATCATCAAACAAATAACTAGCAGGGAGTTAGGCACCTGAAACTCCAGCATGGTCTTCCCCATGTTTGACTCCAACATGTAGTGATAGGCGCCCACACTCGTGCTGGGGTCATCCGCATCATCTAAAGTGCCCTTGGGAAGGAAATCACACAAAGAAAATGTCAATAATAATTCCTTCCCTTCTTTGAATGAGTAGGACCTAACCCTATTACTGGCCTAAAGGTACTGGATAAAATACTTAATCTCATTTACAATGACTCAAGTAAAGAGTGTTTTATAATCAGTTTAAATGTGACTTTTGCTTAAAATGCTAGCAGATTATAGAACTACTGATAGAATAATAATCCGAGAGCAGGAATTTCTCTTTTCTTCTTTTAGGATCTTTTGTCAGTGATGCTTTAATGTTTATGTGGCTGCTCTCCATGACTGTCACTGTGGTTTACTGAAATCTTACAACATTGATCTTATCCTGATTTCAGGTAAGACTGCATAATAGAAATTGAAAGAACTTTACAGGTGTGTGGCCCATTCCTTTCTTTCTGCCTGATTCTTAAAGGGAAGTTTTCATAGTAAGTTGTTGCTGACTACATGGGTATTGGTTTGTATACATTTTTAATATATATAAACTACTTAATATTTAAGAAGCAAGGTAGGTGACAGGAAGAAATGAGATTCTTTTTAGCTTGGTTGTAAGGAACAACACTAAGCAGCAAATACAAGCTCTGGAATGGTATTCGGGGTTCCTTCAGTATCCCATGACCTTGGATTCCCAGGATGGTGAGCAATAGCAGCGTTGTGAGACCGAACAAACATCTGTCAGCATCAGGCAGCAGGAGATGTATAGCTTTGAATGCAATAACATTAACACACTGCTCCTGAAATATTTACATTGGCCTTTTAAAATATCCTAGGGGAAATCCATCCAGAAGCCTGCAAGCCATACATATCTCTCTCTTTAGAAATTTCCACCAAAAATGACAAATTACATTTACATTGAGGGCCCTTCCTTGTTCCTAAGTAAATTCCACATGTATATAAATCAGGCATCATTTTCCTAACTTCTCTTCCTCAAAGGCACTTGAATTTACAGGGCCAGGAAAAAAAAAAGCTTGCTTTTATCTTCAGAGCAGATACAGTGCAGACCTCCCCACTTTCTCCCAGCTCGGCTACTAGTCCTACTGTCCTGATGCTCCAGATCTTCTCCAAGTGTTAAGGCAAAAGGGTCCCTAACAGTCTCATCAACTCTTTCATGAGCAGCTGCCCTGTAAAAACAGAGACTGTCAATTCATCTCAGGAAGAACAAAGGGAGGGGCTGCTGGCACAAAGGCCTTTAATCCCAGCACTCACTCAGGAGGCAGAAGCAGGCAGATTTCTATGAGTCTGAAGCCAGCCTGGTCTACATAAGTGAGTTTCAGTAGCGTCATGACTACATAGTAAGACCCTGTCTAAAGAAAAGGGGTGGGGGGGTCAAGAAACAAAAGAAAAGTGACAGAGTTTGCCCTCCTCTATGATTCAAACTCCTGCCTGTAAGTACACACAGAGAAATGTCTGCCATACGTGGGGTTCAGGGTGGCCTACAGTTGGAGATACTGTCCATTTATTGGACAAATAAATATCTAGTACTGGATTGCTGAGAAATTTTCCTATTTAAATTTCTAAGACATGTTTTGTTGTTTTCATTTTTTCAAAGCATTTAATTGTATCTGTCACTGAAAGTTTCAAAGCTTACCAGAAGATATAAACCGCTAGAAACCATCTTTATTCTAACACACAGAGCTGTCAAAGCAGCCCATAGTTTCTTACACTATCAACTGCAAGGCTGCACACTGGCTGGGGAATTATTATTTACAGAAAGAACTTAAAATATTTAGCATAATTAGTTAAGTTTGGGGAAATTAGAGCTAGTTTATTACTAGATTATAAATCATTTTTCAACTGCATACATTCTTGGACCCTGAAAAATATCTATACTCCTCAAAAAGCAGACACTGAAATCAGTGTGATCATGTGATCTTCCTCAGTCTGAAAGTTAATCGATTTTGATCCTAGCATATCAAGAGTATTAACAAGATACACAATGGGGAACCATTTTCACCTTCATGATTTCTAACCTAAGGATTCATTTTGCTAAACTTTAATGAGTAGATGGGCAAAAATTTAACCTGAATATTGTTGAAATGGGGAATTTGCTGACTTTGGTATTTTCCAAGACTCAAATGCTCTCATGTTCCCACCTCTCGCCTCCCTTTGGTACTCACACTGGTGGAGGCCACTGCTTCCTGAACACTGTCCATGATGAATTCCTTGGTGATCCTTCGGGAGGGCAGCTCGTTGAAGAGAGAGTTGATGAGTGCCACTTTAGCTGCATCCCGCCTGGCCTCAGCTCTACTTAAGCAGCACTTGAGGAGAAAGGAGAGACAGTTATTAAAGAAGTCAGCATCTTACCATTCCAACACCGCAGCCCTAGACCTCTGCTTATACATTTACATGGCTTCTCTCTGTGCCTCAATGTCCTTCTTAGTAAAATAACAGTAGGATTGAAGTTGAAATTGATTAATTGATATGAAAAAAAGCACCAAGAATGGTTATGCTACATGATACATCATCATGGTCTATGAAAGAATGTTGGTCACATATAGTTTACCATTATGATAGCTGTAAGAACATATACATAGGTGAAAGTATACTACTGTCAGTACATACTGCTTTCTACTTTTCCAGCATTTGCTCCCCACCTTTCTTGTAGCAATAGTTCCCTAATTTTCTTGAGGATTGCCCTTTATACTTTGCTCATATATCGTTTGGATAGAAATCAAAACCATTTGGTTTTCCAAAGTTAGGGGCCACAGACTGTCTATGCTCAGTAACTTATTAAATACATTATTTTTCAAGCCTGGCACGGTGACAACTTCCTGTAATCCCAGTACTTTCAATGCTAAAGTTATGATATTTTGAAGCGAACCTAGGCTAGAGAGGGACTGTAGAGCATTAGCTCAGTTGTAGAGTACTTGCTTAGAATGCACAAGGCCCTGGGTTTGAATCCCAATACTTCAAAACATAATGTTAGTCTCTGTCCTTGAGGCCTGATTCCTTCATTGTTCACATGGGCTTGCCCGAGTATCTCGCTTCCATTCAGTTCACTCTCTCTCTTTTCCTAATACTTAAAAGTTTCCATTCTTTGAGTTCTACTTTGTATGGAGTTTGAGGGTCCAGAGAGAGGTAGAAGTCCTATAAGGGCTAGAATAAAACCATACCTTTAGAGCATTTAAGACATAATAACTGCTCTCCAAGAGGCTCTTATGAACACAGAGCTACAGACACTAAGGTTCCAGTAGGAAACTAGTTTTGTGAAAAGAAGCACAGGTCCAAGACAAGTCAATGGGGTAGCCAGGCAGCCCAGGCTTGTACGATCTAGTCCACCTGAGCTTTTGGGGCTATTTCCTTATACACAGCTTCTACTAACTAAATGTGAGGCTTTCGGAAACATGATGATATGTGGTGTGAAAGGATAGGAAAGTATCGAGGGCCTCACTTCATTTTTCAGTTTCATGGTCTCAAAGGTTCTTTTCCCCCAACAGGACAAAAACCCAAATCCTTGCGTCTTTCACACTCTTTACCCCACACTGACTGACCTTTCATGAACCATGTATCATTTAGAGCCCAGTTTTTCCTTCCCACTTCTACAAACACAGTTTGAATCTCTGAGATCAGGTTCCCAGTCTCCAAACCTTCCAAATATCAGGAATGCTCTAGTGTAACAATCATGTAGGTAACAATTGATCACTTCTTTTGATTCCTCCCCAAACTTTTGTTTTTGGTATTTTTGCATGCTTCTTCAACAGTCTTTATAACATCTAAACAAGGATCAGTGCTTTGATTTGAGATGCTTGTGTAGCATCAGGGCATGGAAAAGATAGTAATCATAAGAACTTTTAAAACAATGGGGCAAGGTGTGTGTGTGTGTGTGTGTGTGTGTGTGTGTGTGTGTGTGAGAGAGAGAGAGAGAGAGAGAGAGAGAGAGAGAGAGAGAGAGAGAGAGAGAGAGACAGATAGACAGACCACAGACAGGAAGTTTAAGTTCCAGCAGCATCAGCTTACTTGAATGTAATTATTTGCTGGTCTTTGCCTGCTGTCTCCCCCTGCATGCTCGAATTGTTACATAATTTTCTTTGTGTTCCTAACCTATTACATAATTTTCTTTGCATCCCTTCCTGTTACAATTTACTGAATGAATAACAGGCTGACACATAGGAAACTCAGTAGCAAATCAATAAAACACCTGAAAAAATGTGCAAGAAATTATTTTAAGAATAAATATATATACTACTTTTTCTTTAAAAGTACTATTCCTATATATTTTACATGGTATATATTACGCCTGGACTAATATTCATAAGGATAACTGGATTTAGACTCTGATATGAGCATTCTGTCAATGTATAGGTTATATTTATTATTCTTTGAAAAGAATAAACTCCTATTAAAAAGAATAGGTTTTGCCCATATTACACAACATCTATAAAAGCAGCTCATTTTAATAGCAGTTTTACTTTGCAAAATCTACAACAGAGCTTTGGGATTTTAGAATTTAGGGAACAAGATACAGGTCAGAGTACTCTTAAACTCTTAGGAAATATCTTTCTGTCTAAATAATAGCAATTTAAGACAACTTTGAGAGAGGGGGCAGAGAGAGACAAAGTAAACACTGCACAGTTAAAAGAAGCGATCTAGTTAAATAAGAGCAGCTAAGTACCAGATCAAAGGCAGCATGCACATTTACAGCCCCATGACACAGTCTCACAGATCAAAGTATAGGCAGGCAGGCAACAAACAGGGCCTTTACCAGGGAAGCATGGAAGAGGAAGGTGGGAGACTCAGCTAATTTCAAGATGTAAAAGCAGACACCTGTCTTTACTTATTTTATTGTTTCAGGGTATTGGAGGGTATTTTTTCCCTTCCAATGGGGAGAAAGTGTGCCTGTTAATAAGTACATAAAATAAAATCAATTCTGAGACATCAAAGAACTTTTCTTCATATTGTTCTTTATATTTCTAAACGACAGTCACTTCAGAATGAATGTCTATAATGTCAGCCAGCTGCTTTCTTCTGAAAGTACAAATCCAAGCCAGTAAAACTGCTGCCTGTTTTGCTTTTTAGAGGTTTAAGGAGAACCTTTCACCCATAGGAACATATACTTGGGCAAGCATTTTAGCTCATTTGCAGTCTGCTTGGAATGTCAAAATAATAGTCTGGATGCTCCTATAAGAACAGGCACCTTCAGAGTCATCACCAAACAATGGGGACTGTAAGGAAATAAAGTATGGCAAGCTAAAGGACATTTTATTGTTTCCAAACTGGTTATCAAGGACATCATAGGGGGTAAGTGAAGAATGATGTTATTTCAAAGCAGCTTCCGACTAGAATTAGACTTCATTCACTGTATGGTTTATTCTTGCTATTTTTCCACCAGACCTCATCATAAATACAAATCTGTAAACTGTACCTTATGTGCTGACCATTCTTACTTGCTAATACAAAGAGACAGCTTTCATCCTCTGCATTCTATGGAAGCTCTGAGCTTGAATATTAAACAGTCAAAATCTTTAGCAAAATCAGCTGTGGACTTCTTAGGCGTGTGAAACTAGATGCTTTTTGTGAGTGGCCAGCAAACCCCACCAGATAGTTGTCTTGCTACTCAGGTGTCTTTTATTTGCTAGTAGATTATATACTATTATAGTCATTATTGCCGTCTAATAATAAAGCAAAAATGAAAATACTCTCCTCCCTGATAACCCTCCTTCAGCAAAAACAAACAAACAAACAAAAACAAAAAAACCCCAAACCCCTCAAAAAAAATCCACACAGAATGCTGTAATGCTCGGGAAAACCATTTAAAGGCAATGGTGGGTCTCAAAAAAAAAAAAAATGCCCTCAGTGGTCCATTCCTTTTCCCAGCATTCACGTCTTCACCGAGGTCTCTCGACTCTGTAGCAGTGTCAGTCAATGGAACACGGCAGAAGTGACGGTATATTTCTGTAATGTTGCTTTATAAAGAACCCTGTGGCTTCCATCGTGACCCTATTTGCCTTTTCTCTGATTACCTTCAGGAAGAAAAGTTAGCTGATATATTCAAGCAACCCTATGGAAAGGCCAAGAAAAAAGCCTGTGATCCATAGCCATCTTGGTGGGTTTGGAAGGATACCCAGTCTAATCTTTAGAGGGCAGCTTGACTGCCACTTCCAGCAGGTGGTGAGCCAGAAACGCCCCAATTCCAGAGTCCTGAACATGTATGTACGTTTTGAAACAATTTATTATACAACGAAAGATAACTATTACAGAGTCTTTGCTTGCTGCAGGGAATTAAGAATTTTCTCAGCACACTTTTGGGAGAGAGCTCAGTATCTGAGATCTTATTGCTGACCCTGAGTGCTTTGGCCCTGTGCTAAGCATTTTATGGTTAATATCATGTCTAGTTATCACAACAATTCTATGAGGTTGGCTTTATTATTACTCTTACTTTATAATTGTGGAAGCATAGACTTTATAAAGGTTATGCACCCCAAGGTCATGGGACTTGAAAAATAAACAAAGATTCTCTCTCAAGTATATCTAACCAGTAGTTTATTTTGTACTTCATAAGAATCCTAACTCAAATTTAGCTAAGGTCATATCATTTCTTAAACCCATATAGTACTTCAGACAGAATTTCTCACCTTAATATTCTACAGCTCACTTTGACAAAAGCTTCCAAACTTTATTTCACTTAAAAGAAAAAGTTAAGAAAATGTAATACATTGCAACAAAAACCCAGCTCACTGGGAAGGGCAATGTGCTGATTGCGTCTTAATGTTTCTCTGCTTTTCTGGACTGCAGGGGAAGGCAGAAATATAAGGGTCAGCTATGACTTGATCAGAGAACATGTATCATTTTTTCTGTCTTTGCCCTCATGAGGTTCAGTGCTATTATATAGTGTAATATAATGCATTAATCAACAGTCTTAAGAAGGTCTTGCTAACTCTTCAAAAGTAAAAGTCATTTCCATTAAATGTTCCAAATTCTACTGGATAAGAAAATTTCCCCAAGCCGAAATCCTTTTGGATTTGTATTATGTTTTGGAGTTTAGGTCATCAGCTGGTCAGCAGGAACTTACAGATGACCCAATAAAGATCCCTTTTGAACCTGACGAATAACTCAACTACAGTAGTTCAAAACCTTTAATTTTCATGTTGTTGTTACCTGGTAACTTCTTAAATATGTGTATTTCCAGGCTCCAAACTAAAATCAAAATATCTTCAGATGAGTGAGTCATTGTGAACAGTATGCATAGATGTGGTCTGTGTGGGGCTACTGATTTCAGGCACATTTGTTCCATGGAGCGTGCCTGGAGAACAATCTTTAGAATTCATTTAGAGGAAAGTGGAAAGTTTAGGGAGTTGGTTCTCTCCTTCTACCAGAGGTACCAGAGATTCAACATCTTGGAAGCAGTTTTATCTGCTGAGCCATCTTGCTGACCAGCCTTCCACCTTATTTTTATGGGACAGGATCTTTTGCTAACTCTGAGATCACCAATTAGTTAGACTGACTTGCCAGCAAGCTCAAGGATCCAGTACTAGGATCGTAGGCACATGTCTCTATGCCCAGCTTTCTTTCTTTTTTATGTGAGTGATGGGGTTCAAACTCATAACCTTATGCTTGTACAACAAAACTTTATCCACTGACCCAGTACCCCAGCTCCCAGATATGCATTTAAATAAATCTTCCAGGTGATTCTGAAGACCCTAGACCTGTTCTTAGAAGAAAAACAATGTAAAAAATTCCAAGTAAACATTATGTTTTCAGCCAGTCTGTATAGAAGCTTCTTTGTCTTTATGGTAAATCCTGTGTTGTGAACTTAAAACAATGGTAGTTTCTCAACAGAGGAACTATTTCTATCTAAGAATTAAGCAAAAAAAAAAAATCAGGTTAAAAAGCCCTTTGATAACTCTTCTAAAAGTTGCTGGCTTTTCTAAATTACATTGAAGTTCTGCTTTTTATCTCTTCTGTGATAAACTATACAATGTCAAGATGTAAACAAGATTAATTTGTAGGTTGCTCACAAATTAAATAGTAGCTAGTCATGGTATTTTATTTTGCTTTGTTTTGTTTTTTTAGGAATGCAAAGAAATTCTCAAAATAGCTTAAATAAAATTTGCTAATCACAGACAAATTTTAAGTAGAAATGTCTAACAAGAAATTAGTATCATTTTAATAATTTACAAAATACCTAAAAACTGTAGGTGTATTCCTCATAGGACATCTTGTCAGTCTGACACAATTCAGAATGAAGAGTAACTTTCATAGTAAATGTCAATGGATTAATTTTCATCCATAACTTGTTTTAAAATATAAGCAGGATGTGTGTGCTGAATCAATTTTTTACACCCAAGAGTTTATTGAACATATATCCTAGATATGGTTGGTTCTGATGGAAAGCATGTGGAAAGACATCAAGACAAAGGACATAACTCCATCTTAACAGACTTTCTGGAATTATTCACCCATGTGCTTTAAAGTTTAAGAAAAAGGTCCAATCTGAAATCTATAGAGTCAAATTAAGTACACTCTACTTAGTGCCTTTGAATGGCTGCTGAGGAGCTGCAAAGATGTAGCAGGCAAGGTTTTGAATAACAGTAACATAATAGCAAGTGTTACTTGTGACAAGGAGATGGGATCTCAAGTTAAAGATGAATCTTTGCAGGGATCAAGGACAGATCAGTGACATTTAGTTAGGACTCACTCAACAGTAAATTGCACACAAGAGGCTCTCCCACACTAAGATTTTGCAAGTGGCAAACCAAATAAACTGACAGTGAAAGGTGAAAAATCTTGTCCTAATCTTAAATGTTGTAATGTCTGTCATTCAAATGGTTGGGAACACTTTTTCTTTGCAACATGTAGTCCGAGTTTCTACAAGAGACTTGCAGAGTTCACGTGTGCATGACCTGTGGGCTCTGGTCAGTGTTAGCAACACCTCAGTTTCATTCTGACAACAAGCAAGCCTTCAACGAAAAGAATTCCACAAGCCAGGCTCTGCTGCCCTCAGTTCTTTAATACTTTGACCTCCCAGGTCAGAGCATGAACATTCACATGTGTTTCAATATATTTGGTTGTGGATGCATTAGCATCTGCTCCTTCCAGATGGTGATGTGGAAAGGGCAACTGCTGAGCTCCCATCACTCAGGTTAACACCACCTATGCAGGTCAGGCTGGAGGCAAGTATGTGGAGACCATTCAAGTCTCTGTATGTGCTGAGAACAGGGGTCTTTGCTAGTCATGGGGGAGGGGACTGGTTTGAGAGTCCGGTGTTCAGAGAAAATTCAGTTTCTGTCAACTTAGGGGAACATTTCAGGCATATGGTGGATCAGAATGTTTTTTCATAATATAAACCACCTGCCCATCTCCTCGTTTACCTCTGCTTGAAATGCCATTCTACACGTGTACCTAGATCAAAGTCCCTGGTAACTATTATAATCCCAAATTGCATTGGGTTCCTTCAAATTTCCAGCCTTTCCTCCCAGCATTTCTTCCTTCTCTTTTCCTCTCTCTCTCTCTCTCTCTCTCTCTCTCTTTCTTTTTTAAAGTTAAGGTGAAGATAAGGTGATTCAATCAAAGCTCAAATTTTTGGCTTATTTGGAGACCAGAGAGACAGATGGCTCAGCAGTTAAGAGCACTCACTGCACTTCCAGAGGACTAAGGTTTGATTCCCATCACCCACATCAGATGACTCACAACCACCTATAACTCCAGTTCCAGGGAATCCAACACCTTCTTCTGACATCGGAAGGCACCTGTACACACATGGCACACATTCACACAGACATACATGCACACATATACTTAAATAAAAAAGAATTCTTAAAAATTTTTCTTTTGACTTATTTTTTATAGTAATTTTGGTGTAAATAGATTGCATGAAAGGGATTGGAGGAATCATGGAAAGTCAAATTTACCTGCTCAGCAACTTAGTAATATGGTGAACATCTTCTCACAGTGTATTACAAGGGCTGTAAGACTCCTGTAGAGATATCCTGACAACCTTATTTTATCATGGGCCTTCTCTAAGCATCTCTATTCACTTTGTTGAATAAGGATGAAGCAGATAAGAGTTAAGGAAAGAAGGCTGGGGAATAAAGGGTCTTATTAAAACAATACACACTTCCAAGTTAATGCAAGTCATTAAAGTCTGATGATTAGTTGACCTGCCTTTCAAATGAATGCAGTTATAACTAGCCTTTCTATCTTTGGGTCTCATTAATTATGTCAGGATGTTTTTCTGTGAAGATTTCTACCAGGAAATGCCTGCTTTAGGAGTTGCTATACTCCATAATATGTGATGCATCTGAGCCTAGTACCAAAGTCAGGAAAAAAGCCAAGGATTGTTTCAAACAGAAATATTTAGTATTAAAGCAACATTGGTGCGGACAATAGTCTTGATTTTATGGCAGGAACTTCACTTCTATCTGGAGAATGAAATGTTAAGATGAGGGCTTTTTTGATTACTAGCAAAGAAAGCATTGCAGTTTCATTTAGTCAAGTATGTGAACTAACTAAATATTCTCTCAGTCATGGGGAAAGCCTTAGTTTTATTAACTTATTTTTATTGTGATTTAGATATATCTTTACTGTATTGGATTTTTGAGAAGACTCATGCAATTTATAAAAGTATAATATGTGTTTTTGTGTCTGACTATACCAATAAAGTGTGCTTATCACCTTAAGCAAGAAAAAGAAAACAACATTCCACACCTATTTTTCTTGTACTCAGGACAATGCTTGTAAAAGTAGTTTTCCTATGTATTTTTATAAGCAATGACTTTGAAAAGCGGAGTGGCAAAATAATTAAAGG
The DNA here is from genome assembly GCA_004026605.1 of Ondatra zibethicus. Classification (NCBI taxonomy): domain Eukaryota; kingdom Metazoa; phylum Chordata; class Mammalia; order Rodentia; family Cricetidae; genus Ondatra; species Ondatra zibethicus. Next base: position 28,191 of record PVIU01003185.1, on the reverse strand, counting down.
CCATTAAACAAAGACCGAGTGGTTTGTTTTTTTTTTTTTTTGACTTCCTATTATACAGCCCATTGCACAACACCAGTGTCTTAGGTAGGGTTTCTATTACTGCGACTAAACACCATGACCAAAAGGCAAGTTGAGGGGGGGGGGAGTTTATTTGGCCTACACTTCAGCATTGCTGTTCATTGCTGAAGGAAGTCAGGAGAGGAACTCAAATAGGGCAGGATCCCGGAGGCAGGAGCTGATGAAGAGACCATGAAGGGAAGCTGCTTACTGACTTGAGTCCCATGACTTGCTCAGCCCACCTTCTTATAGAACCCAAGACCAGCAGCCCAGGGATGGCACTACCCACCATGGACTGGGCCCTCCCTCATTGATTACTAAATAAGAAAATGCCTTACAGCTGGATATCAAGGAGGCATTTTCTCAACTGAGGCTCTTTCTTCTGATGACTCTATAATCTGGGTCAAGTTGACATAGAAAACCACCCAGAACAACCAGATATGCGTTAAAAATGGGTTGAGGGAGCCAGTTAAGAGTCTGCTGGTAGAGATAAGTGTTTCAACCTCATATACCTGGCATTATACAACTAGTCTTAGAATCACACTGTATCGTTGAACACCTATGCTTATTTTCAAGGAAACACTTTTAACAATAACACCCAAATAGTTATGAAAGATATAATATCCTAAGAAATTAAACATATTTCAGATACACCAAGCTATCACATCAATGCTTTACATTTTTCATTAATAATAATTCACATATGTAAATAATTGTATAAAATGTAGTACTATGCCTAAGGGAAATTTGCATTTACTAAAGATAAAAATGCAATCCTTAATTCCAAATTATTCTAGCCAATTCTATGCAGAAGACCATAATCATAAACTTTTAAAATAAAAATATAAAATAAGATACTCAAGTTTTCCTTGGGGTTTATAAACAAAAACAGTTGCTGGAACAATAGTGGGTTTTCTTCTGCATTCATAAGGAGGAGTTGGTAGATAACCTGGGGTCATAGTTGTTTTTACGGTAAAATGTTGCTGGTTTTCATGGTTGTGATGTATGCCAAGAGAATGATTAGACCTAGACCCTCCCCAATGATGTAATGAAAACACAATCAAAATGCACAAATCTCATTTAACTTCTGAGGAAAACTTTTGTATCAGTAGGTTATTTTGTTTACTGCTTAGATATTTGAAATTAATACCATATTTTCACTTCTCTTTTTTCATACTATAGTAATTTATGAAAGGCTAATAAAAGGAAGGTCTATAGTGTTTCCCCCATTCACATTTCCCCCATCTAGTTGCATTTATTTTTTTTGAGGGAGAACTGTGGTGTCAAGATTAACTGAAAATTTCTTAATTAGTCTTCATAGATACAAGTTTCCCATTTACTTGAGAGGTACTTTGCATAACAAACAGTGTTAGCTTGTGACCATCAAAGCCTTGGACAGCTTTCCTTTTACTAGTCAGAAAACTAAAGCTCATTCTGAATACCACTGTTTTGAATGAATGAACATAATTTCTTACAGCTTTCATGAAATGCTAAAGGCAGAGTGATTAGTTCTGTCATCCAGTCCATACTCCACTTTAAGTATTTTCCATCACTAGGCACCCCTGGAAGTGATGTCCATGACACAGCAAGAAGCCAACTTTGGCATAATGATTTCTCCATGCTTCAACACATGGCCTTGGCATTAATAATCCATCATGAGATGATTTGCAATGCACAAGGGTGGCATTTGGTTATGTGAAAAGGCATAGCAGGAAGAAGCATGTAGGTAGGCTCTTATAGGCTAGCTGCTGGAAAAACATGGCTAAATGCTATATGGTGAAAAGAACATTTAAGATGGTTTTTGAACTGACAAAGAAACAGTGCAAGGTATCATCTCTAGAGAAATTTTTATTTCTCTTTTCTTTCCTGTTTTTTCTTCCCCAACCATGTTTTGGGGGGACAAATGGGTTAAGGGGCTAGATTTGGTTGCCAACACCCAAATACATTTCAAAATATATTTGATTCAGGAAGTTCTGGATCTTTTAAAGCAAGGATGTTAACAATCCTTCTGGGAACCTTAAACTATGATGATTTAAACATAAGGAAAAAGAGACTTTGAAATGATCAGAGAAGTCACCCAGAGGCCTGCTGAGAAGTTTTCATTTTCATCTTTTAAAAACTACAAGGAGAATGTTGGGTTCACCACCTAAGGGAAGTCCTGTCATTTGAGTCAAAATTTATGAGACAATAGGAAAATTCATAATTCTCAAGATAACTAAAACAAAAACAAGAGCACTGGAATTCTTAGATCCATGGTCTCTAGATATACCATTTATATGATAAATGCATTCCATTTTAGATATACTATAATGAGTGCATTTATTGACTGTGGACATAATTTGTGCCTGGGTACAAATACAGTCATAATTGGTTATTCATGGCCATAATAGCCAAATAAGAGGAAAGTTATGCACAAATGAAATCCAGAGGGAATGAGGGGGTCCTAGATCAATTATTTCTTATTGATTCATTTCCAGTACTTTAGCCATAGATATGTACAAGATAATGTTGATTTATTGCAGGGTTACGAGCCTTTGTAGCCCTACATGAAAAGTTAAGTGGATACCTTTAGATACTATTGATTACATAGAAGAGTAACCACACTAAGTTATTCTTGGGGTTTGTTATTCATTAATTTGAGTATTGATTTAACAAAATTTATTACGCTGATATTATGTGAAAACAGCAGTGCTTGAGATTATGAAGGTCTTAAGGATATGGGTCCCATTCCTGAGGCATCTATATTTTATTGCAGAGACAAAACACATGTATTCATTACCGTAGCATAAAGTGCTAATAGAAAAGCAAATAACTGCTTTGGGAAATCTGAAGAAGTAGACTGTTTCCAAGAGAAGAATCAGAGCACATGCATGGGCCTAGAAGGTGGGGCAGGAGCACTGACTATTAGGTCATAGTGTGAGTATGGGGATGACTAGAAGAGATCAAGACATGGGGTGTGGGAGAGTTGGGCCAAAGCATCAAGTATCAGAAAAGGGATTCTAGGAGATAAAGCTGGGAGGAGGAGAACTGAGGTCAGCTGAACAGTCTATTGCTGTAGATTTATTGGGTTTCAGTAAGATAATGGAAACCACTAGTTTTCTCCCCTAGTCAAATTTTTTTATTAGGAAATGATTTAGAGAAACGTTATAAAGATAATATAGTTTCCTACTAACCAGAAAGTGGTTCATGTTTTTGTGAGTTTTAAAATGTTTTAGTTTTATTTCTTTTAATGTGTGTGTGTCTATGTGTATGTGAGTGTAGGTACCCTCAGAGGCCAGAGACATCAGATACCCCTGGTGATGAAGTTATAGGTGACTGTGAGCCATTCAATGAGTGTGCTGGGAATTGAATTTACATCTTTTACAATAGCAATACATGCTCTTAATCACCTAGCCATTTCTACAGAACCCTTGTGGTTTTTTAACATAATGATTTTTTTAGTTTGTTTTTATTACACTCCTATGATTTGTATGACTTGTCTCCTAAGTAAGGCACAGACCTTGTTAAACTTTTATTTTTTTTATTATTTAGAAATTCCAAAGATGTGTTCTTTCTTATCTTTCTTATTTATCTTTTCTTTCTTTCCTCTTCCTCCTCCTCCTCCTCCTCCTTCTCAGGGTTTCTCTGTGTAGACCTGGATGTCCTGAAACTCACTTTGTAGAACAGACTGGTCTTGAACTTGCAGACATCAGTCTGCCTCTGCCTCCCAAGTGCTGGAATCAAAGGTGTGCCCTATCACTGCCCAAATTATTTATCTTTTCAAAGACATAGATTTTGGTTTTGTTAACTAAATTTGCTAGATTTTGATCTATTTCAATGTCAGTAACCTTAAAGTTTTTCCGAAAGTTACCTATACACCCAATATATTCAATTTAATTTTAAAAAACAATGAGGCTGCAGAGATGGCTCAGTGCTTAGGAGCACTGACTGTTCTTCCAGAGGCATGGGGTTCATTTCCCAGCACCCATACGGCAGCGAACAACTGTCTGTAACTCCAAGATCTGACACCTTCACACAGACATACAAGCAGGCAAAACACCAATATATATAAAATAAGAATAAATAAATTATTGAAAAACAAAACAAACTAATGGGTAAATGCAGTATTTAAAAAAGTCTCCAACTTACCTTTCAAGGAGAATGCCCTACTCATTCATTCTGTCCACATTTTCTGGAGTCTCTATTCCTGCCTCGTCTTCCTTGGACAGCAGCTAAAGCTAAAATTGAGGTTTTACCCCAACTTCCCAACTCCCAGCCATCTTTAAGTCCTTGTACATTCTCTGTTGATCACATTGTATATGCATCTCTACCACACCAGATGTTCATGACTCATTCACTTCCTGAAGCTCTTAACTTCACTTAGTTCTAAGATATCTTCATGCAACCACCAGAGAAGTCTTTCAGAAGCACATCTGAATATATCGTTCACATTCAGGGTTTTGATTTTACTTAGTATAGAACATGTACTTCTTTGCAAGGTGTGACGGCCAAGTATCTAAATGCTATCTTCCACAAGTTCTTTCCACACTTATACTTTGATAATCCTGAAAATCCTTGAGGTTCCCTCTTTTGTTGTGCCTTTGCACATACCATTCCTTATACTGAGAACACTTTCTCTTTCCCATCTGGATAAGACACCTTCAACTGTATACTTCAGCTTTAATTTACATTCCCCAATAATCCCTAACATCTACACAGCATGGATTTGTTAGTCTGTTTATTAAATTATACCTTTCCTGGGGCAGTAAGATGGCTCAGCTACTAAAGGTGCTTGCCACCAAATCAGATGACTTGAGTTCGAGCCCCAGGAGTTTTTCAAGGGATTACAAGTAGTCAGAGGCAGACCCTGGGATAAAACTGGTACTTGATCCCAGCTCTCAACTTTCTGTTTTGGTGTGGAGTAGATTGATTACATAGATTTATGTATTTTATATAAATATTTATTTATTTAGCTAGTTTTGAGACAGGGATTCATTACGTAGCCCTAGCTGGCCTAGAACTCTCTAGGTGCATCAGGCTGACCTTGAGATCCACTTGTACCTGTCTCCTGAGTCCTGGATTAAAGACATATACTACAAGGATGGCCAAATTGATTAATACTTAATTAGGAGAAAAATCATGGTAATGCAGCGTTTCAACTGATAGAAAGGCCCTGGTGGAAGGCTTTGTCATTGTTTTCTAGTTCTATACATTTTATTCCAGAATTGTTTTGAATGAAAAGGCAACAGCTATCTTGGAAATGAAACACTATACTACAAAAATTTGTTTTCTGTAGAAGTATCGTGGCACATCCCAATATAAACAACTTTTTTATTTTTTAAATTGAGACATTTGACTGATTTTTCCTGTACATTTGATAGGCTATGACTCAGCTTTATTCACAATATCCAAGAAAACTCATAGCTATTTTGTGAGAAGGTAACTCTGCTCTAGCCCAGTTATATTTTACTAACAAGGGCTTGGCTGCTCTTACCTGAAAGTTGCCAAAGCAGCTCCCTCCAGGAAGAGTCACATAACTCACAAAGGGAGGCCCAGAGGATGGCATTGACTCATACACCACCAGGCCTTCACTGGAGAATGTGGTTCTCTGCTGCTGCTTACTTTCCCAAAATTCCTGTAACATTGACACAACATTCACTGCAAAAGACAAGAAGTAGCATCAGTTATGAGGGTGGACACATACTTCAGAAACCAAATGGTTAAGACTGGATTTTGCGATGTCATATGCACTATGAGGTTTGCTTTCAACTGTGAAGACACTTTAGTTAAGCATATGTAAAGGCTGTTAAGATATGTAACTTTAAAACGTGTGTATTTCCTTTGTAAATTACATTTTTATTTAGTGTGTGTGTGTCTGTGTGTCTGTGTGTGTGTGTCAGAGAGAGAAAGAAAGAGAGAGAGAGTATGTGGGGGGCATGTACATGTTTTGGCACCTGTATAAAGGTCAGATGACAGCTTTGGGGAGTTGGCTCTCTCTATTGTGTGTGTAGTTCCCCGGAATCAAATTCAGGTTGCCAGACCAAGTGGCTGAGCCATCTGACTGGACTGTGTGTGCATTTCTTAATGAGTAGTACCCCAATTCTAACAAGGTTGCAGTATATCAAATTTATTTTATAAATAATATTAATATCAAAATTTAAAATCTGATAATTCATCTCTGAAATTTTGCCTTAGTAGGCTTTTTCCAGATCTGTGATTATCTAATTTCTCAGACTCAAACCTGAAAAGAGAAAGCCACACTGTGAAGATGTAAGAAATGTAGTATTAATCTGAATTTACTATTCATATGACTTAAGAGAAATTCAGAAAGGAGAAAACTCTTTTAGATTCCCTCTGCCCCAATCTAAAGTAGAATCAAAGGCATTTGTCAAATAAGCAAGAGCCTAGAAAAAGCCATGAGTGAAACTAATAACATGGAGTCTTTGTAAAGCAAGGTCTGTTAGATTTTGGAAAACACAGGAATGGTGAGGAGGGCCATGTGTTTTAGATTAAATGACCTGTGATAGCCTGCAGAGGTTCCAGATCAAATTAGGCTGGTTTGTTTATCCTGTACTGCAAATTGAATTGGGGAAATTAACAAGGATAATAGAATTGTGGAGTCAAAAGTGACCTTATGAGTCATGTTGGCTAAGCTCTGCCTGATGCAGGAATTCCTTGCCAGCACTGCTGCCAGACAACTGTCAGTTTGGCCTATACCTGCCTTTGCCACACTTGGCACAGCAGTTTCAGACACTGATGTGTCTATGGAAAGGTGAGCTGGTGTTCTTTCCTTTAAGATTTATGCAAGGAGTCTACTGCATTTCCTGCATTTCTAGAGAGCTCACAGTGTATTTGGAGGCAGCATTAGATAGATATCTGTCAGTTTTGCTTGTGGGGCATTTGCTCACTTTCATGTGTGACTAGGACAAAAGGTTCCCTTGAAGTATCATACAGGCTTTACAGTTGGGACTGGGGATTTGGCCAAAGCTTATACATTTAGAGGCAACAGTCCAAGACTTTTGGTGGAAATTCTCCTTTATCATGTGTGGTTTGGAGGGATATGTAAGAACAGCACGGCTCGATTAAGAAAGAAAGATGGCTTGAGAATTAAGTGAACACAGAGAAGGGTAGCAGAGGAGTTGGAGAAGAAAAGACTAAATATTGCTGACCTAGGCTGTGCTCCTCAGTCCAGCTTTGCACAACCCAGGCTCTTTGCTTTACAGTGAACTACCCGAAACAATCCATCTGCTTTTCCCTTAAGCCCCTTTGAACTGCTCTTTGATACTTGCATCTTAAAGTGTAGCAATGCAGGGTCTGTGCATTAGCTCAGTGGCAGAGTGCTTGCCTAGGAAGGTGAGGCCCTGGGGTTTTCTCCAGTACTGCGATACACTTTTGTGTGTTTCAAAATCCTGAACATCGACTTTTTCCTGGAAGTCAGGAGTGTCACAGTGTTTGAACTAACAGCAAAAGTACTGCACATCCACACCTCTAAGCTGTTTCCAAGACAATAAGGCTCTAACACCTTCTCCTTAGGTCTGTGATAAACTCATGATGCGTCAAGAAAGTTCCTGAGTCTCCTAAGGAATTGGATACCTTTGTAGCTTAAAAAACTATTTTAGTATTCAAGTGTCCTGGGAAATATTAAAAAAAAAGCTTAACACAGAAAAAGTAGATTAAGTGGATTATATGTGCAAGTGATTAAGTTGAAAATTGGTGAATATAGAATTTTTAATTTGTTTACAAATTTAAAATAGTGTTTTATACCAGTTGATAAAACTCAAAGTGGAAATTAGATATTTTTATATGTTCAATTGTTTCTGGCCCACATCCTTTTCTCCAATTCAAGTTCTGAGAAGACATAGATTTAAAAAAAAAAAAAGAATCCAGTTTATGTCTCTACATGCAATTGACCATCTGGAGTCATCAAGAGCGATTCTGAAGCCTGAAATGGAAACCAGTGAGTGTTCCTTTGCTCCACTAGTCAACAAAGATCACTATCTTCAAATTCTAAGTTCATCTTTGAATGAGATTATTCTGATTGGAGCAGGAAACTGAAGACTCATGGTTATCTAAGTAGGACACACATAAGAATTTTGGCCCACATAAATTATTTGCATTAAGAGTTTGTAAGTATGGATTTAGATTTCTGAATGAATAAAAAAACAGCTTTTGAATTTTTCATTATGCAACCATAAAGATTCCTTTGATGGTAGTACAGATGTCATCACCCTGAAAAGAGCAACATATGTGCATGAACACAGACAATGCACATTTCTATTTGTATCTCCTGTGTGACTGTAAATCAGGATGAATGGAGTGCAGCATGAAGAGGTCCAGTTTTGCTGTCTGCAACTCTAAAGGTTAGTTATAAGAGGGTGTTCTATTTATAAAAAACAGGCTCTTTTTTGTTTATGGAACATCAGTAAGATTTACAGGCTATTTCAAAGAAAATATGAGAAGAGGAAGAGGATTCGTTACATGGTTTTGTCTTTAGATGTCTCAGTCCCAAATACTGTGTACCCCATGTTACAAAGCAAACTTGAGCTACCAAGTGTGTGATACTCATCTCTACATCTAGGGACTCACCTGCATGTGTGTCCAGCTCTATAAAAAATATTTCATGCTCTCACTCCTGGGTATTGCTTCCTTAGTCATACTCTTGACCTATTTTTTAAATTCTTACTCTTTGTTTATTGTTTCTCAGCAGCCATAAATGTGCTCGAGACAATGTATAAATAATAAAATAATTATTCAGTTAAATACCTCACTAAACCTTGGAACCATTTGTGGTGACTGGTTACTGAAATTTTCATGTTATAGTCAGGCTGCTAGTAAGAATATCTTGTGTTAACTGTCTCTGCTTAGTGCTCCTTTTGGTTTTCAGTCACCATAGCCTGGCTTCCTTCTACACTACTCCAGTGATACATTTTGACAAATATTGCCAATTCAGAATTTTCAGGCCTCATTTATTTGACTTCTTAGCTAATAATATATATTTCCATCTGTATCTGTTCTTGTGGCTAGTGGTGGCCAGTACACACAGTGTGAGCTATGTGTGTTTTATGCTCAGAACCAAGGTTGCAGTGCAGTCATGAGATACAATATAAACAGTCAGGTCTCTGGGAACTGATGTAAGAGGGTCTTCTGTTTGTGTTTTGCTTTCATTGGTTAAATAAAGAGACTGCCTTGGCCTTTTGATAGGGCAGCCCTTAGGTGGGCAGAGTAAACAGAACAGAAGGCTGGGAGAGAGAAGACAATGTGGCAGACGCCATGCTTCTCCAGCCCAAGATGGACACTGGTTAAACTCATGCTGGTAAGCCACAGTCAAGTGGCGATACACATTAATGGAAATGGGTTAATCAAGATGTGAGAGTTAGCCAGTAAGAGGCTAGAACTAATGGGCCAGGCAGTAATTAAATGAATACAGTTTCAGTGTAATTATTTCAGGCACCGGGAGCCAGGCAGGACAGAACAAGGGGCCCTGCCCTGGGAACCAGGCGCCGGGAACGCAGCCCAGGTGCCTCTTACTACAGGGAACCTTGGGTTCAGTATGCATTTGATTTTGAATTAACTTTTGGCCATTACATATTCAAAAACACTTTGCTGTTGCCAATGGATTTTGCCCCCCCCACACACATTCAGTCGACTTCACATGAGCCCCCACAGCAGTGTGAGAAATTGTGGTCTATGACACATTGTTTAAAGGTATAGATTATTTCTCTCAAAGTTTAGTAAGGTTCCTTTTCTAGTCTCTACTTTCTCTCAATGGCATTTAGAGCAAAATGGTTTTATCAACAGCCAGGACAAGATTTACCTGGTAAATCTGAACGCTAAATGGATGGATGCTAGTAACCCTTGGCTGGATACCTGGAGAAAGCACACAGGGACAATTTGGCCGATGCTGCAGTCAGAACAAGAAGATAAGCACTTACTTGATGCTAAGTGATGGGGCTGCCTTAGAGAGGTATGAGGTCCAATGGTTGCGGCAGCATTGTAAGAATAAATAGGAGGAAGAACTATTGGGTGATCCTAGAAACTATATGAAACCCAATTCTGTTTCATGGTATTTATCATCTTAGAAAACTGAAAATAGAGGAAGCAATTTACTTCTAATTTATGCTGTTTGTAAAATTTATTAATCCATCTCCCTGCCTTGGACTGCTTCTTTAGATGCAATGATAAATCTCCTCAAGATTTTGAATGCTTTGTATACAACAAGATAGTTTGCTACACAGTTTCTGTGGCTAATATAATTTCTCTTTAATATATTCTGAAATTTGATAGTAACTGCACTTTGGGAGTAATAACTAGACTGCCCAGAAGCTATTCTACATGGCAGGTTTCCATTTTCTCCTTCCTCAAGTTTTCTGTTTTTTATTATAAAGTCCAGTTTGAATCTTTCACAATTAACCAAAGAAGACATGAACAATGTAAAACACCTTGACTATCTAACCTTTGACCCTTGCCAGCAAAATTCCTTTCTTGGCTTCAGCAAGAACACTCTCTTTACTTGTCTTTGAACTCATGAGACTTATTTTTTTCTCCTACCTTGACTGTTTCCCCCATCCCCATACCTAATTTACTCCCACACTTCAGATGAAACACTACCTCTGCCATGATGCCTTACTCATTGAATGTAACCTATATGCATCTCCCTTCCTAAGCTCTTATTCCATTAGTGGCCCTGTGTCTTAGCACTTAATCTCGTATAAACCATGCTCATAAAATGGATATGGTGCTCCTGGCTACATTTATCAAGTCTGACTTGGCTAGCCTTTTTTTTGGCCAGAAAAAATGGAATGTTTTGTGGTAACAATTCATCTAATGAACTATAGTTTTCTGTGATTTAACTCACAGCAGACTATGGGATCCTGGAAGGAACATGCTCTGGTTCATTCTACTCTGTTCCCTCCCAGGTTTACAACCAAGAAGATAGAATTATCCTCTTAGAAACAGTCATTGTTCATTTGGAATCTAAACAACACTTTGTATGGTCTGAACAGTTGTGTGGTTGACTGAATATATAGGAAATAAGTAAATTTCACTAGTTCAGGATAGGAATAGGAACAGGAATTAGAGGAATAGGAGAGTTCTGTAATAGGTTTTATGTATGAACCCTAGTGTTACTGAAACAGCATGGCTGTGATGGTTGTAACCTGCCCCCAGCTAGATGGGATGCCCCAGAGATGGTAGAGTGAGTTCAGAAAGGAGAAACCTAGTCAGAGTTAGCACATAACTGATAGCTGTGATCTCACATGGGCTGTATCTTTATTAACTATGGTTTAGAAAGATTGTAAATAGGATTGTGGGTCCATTTGTCTTGACTTTAATTGATTTATGTTCCCTGCATGGAGCACTGTACTGAAAATATCTTGAAGGATCAGTGGAATAGAACATCCTAATTAACAAACAATTATGTACTGTCACAGTATATGTATGACCCCTAACCTTGAAATACAAGAAAGTTCAAAACAGGCCTTTCAGCCCATGGAGATTTACAGTCTGCCTGAAGAAATATTATATTAATTATATAATTAGTAAATAAAATATTAAAGCTCCAAATTGTAGAATAGAATGAATAATAATATTTAAAGTGTAAAGAAAACATGGCATAGTAATTAAATAATTGCAAAGTGAAAAGAAAATGAATGTGGGCGATGATGTGGGAAGTCTATCTGTATATGTGTTGCTTTTATTGGTTAATGAATAAAGAAGCTGTTTTGGCCTGTGATAGGGCAGAGTAGAGCTAGGCAGGAAAACTAAACTGAATCCTGGGAGAAAGAAGGTGGAGTTAGTGAGATGCCATGTAGCCCCTCCAAAGACAGATGCTGGCTGGAACTTTACGAGATAAGCCACAGCCATTTGGCAATACACAGATTAATAGAAATGGGTTAATTTAAAGTATAGGAGTAAGCCAGAAACTTAAGCTATTGGTTGTTGGCAGGAGGTGGCCTCTTGTTGGTTTCCGGCTGCCTGGCTAGCTTAGATCCGAAATAATCACACAGAAATCATATCATTTAAATCATTGCTTAGCCCATTAGCTCTAGCTTCTTATTGGATAACTACTGCATCTTAATTTAACCCATCTCCATTAATCTGTGCATCATCAGTGGTCATTTCACTGTGGGTCCTGCATGTCCAGTGAAGTAGTCCAGGCAAGAGCGGTTTCTTGCCCAAATGGCTAGCAAACTCCATAAGGAGCCTCTTTGATGCCCATCTTCCTCTTGAAGTAACTGATGCTACCAGGAGCAGACGTGTCTCACTGTCATGAAAAGTCATAAGTTCTTAAACATTTTAAATGCTATATTCTGAGGGTCTCTGAAAGATTTGAAGAATACCTATCTAACTGAAATATATCTCTATACATCTAGAAAATCTAACTAACATGACTACAAGCTTGACTATTATAGATGATTATCTATTAACCTATATTTCTTAATTATACATTACATTTTTAAGTGAACTACACAATTACAACATCTTAATCAAGAGCAGAAATATACATATAACAAGATTGACCTTAAATTTGTATCAATAAACCAAGATCTATACCAATGCAAATTATTCATAGCTATATCATATCCCCCTTTAAATGTAAACAAACATTTATAGACAATATTTGGGAATATGTGCATACTTTCTCCAAACTGCTTCCTGCTGTTTGTTGGGCAAAGTGTTTCCTTTGTGGGAGTGTTTACAGCAACCTTTCAGGGGGTTTATTTCCATCAAGCCATATTGGTCTAGAAGCAATCCACAGGTTCTCATCTTCTATGAAAACAAAAGAAGAACCTCTTTTCCAAAGCAACATATCCTTAGACTCAAACTTTGAAATCAAGATACCTTTATGTTGGTTTAACTTAGCAGTCCATACAATGAAATGTCTCTCTATACTTAGCTCCTTCACAGTAAAAATATTCAAAGAAGACACAATAATATACATAATCAAGACTCTCTGTGAATTTTCCATCTTTAAGTGGAGTATTTTTTTCTTTACTTCTTTTAATCTATGGCTGTCTGTACTCTGTCTCTTAAAAGACTTTATTTTTTTAAAACGATTTGTTTTTTTTACAACTCTCTATACTCTTTTTTTTTCTCTCTCTGAAGCCTACATACATTTATCCAACACTGTGACCCAGTTAGAGGTCTTTATTATCTGGATTTGTCTTTATTGCATATCTATAATTATTTTCTGACCAGAAGCGTTTCTTAAAATGCTTAGCAGCTTGGTCTCAGTGGCCCTGGGTGCTGGCTCCACCTCTCACAGGCTTTAAATATGGTGGAGGTAGTTTACCTCTGGCCCTAGGACTGCCAAGTGGAAGCCATCCTCACCACTTAAACTCTGGGTAGCACCATGCAGCATACAACCCCCCTGTTTTTTTCTGAGTAAAAGCCAAATCTGCTATGCAGTGCATTGCATGGCCTAAAAATACCTCTGTGTATGGCACCAGGAATCCACCATGTTTTCCTGCTTGTGCATGCCTAGTAGAACTGATCCTGCTGCCTGCCCAGGCAGGGAGCACTGAGCCATAGGCATGGTCTCAGCTACTTTCCTTCCAACCACGAATGGGCACACAAACACCCAGGCCCATAAATGCCATTTAAATGCTCCATAGCCGGAGTTCATGCTGGCAGCACAGCCCAGAAAGCCGTGTTTCAAAATGGCACAGTTTTTTTTTTCTGCTACAGCTGAATCAGGAAAACCTCTCTTAAAGGAGCTTTGGGATGCTGCCAGTAAACAGCAAGAAGTTGTGTTAAACTCTGTATTTTTGTGTCTAGAATTTCTTTTCAAGCTCTCTCAGGTTTTACGTGGATTTTGTCCACCATATTGGTGCACCAATTTAAAGGAGGAAGCTGCGTGTTGGTTCCTGGCTGCTCAGAACCAAAATAATCACTCAGAAAAGCATATTATTTGCAATACTGTTTGGCCAATAACTTAAGCATATTTCTGGCTAAACTCATATCCTAAACTAACCCATCTCTATTATTCTGTATATCACCATGTGGCTGTGGCTTACCAGCTAAAGTTCCCAGCGTCTGTCTCAGGTGGCAGATCTATGGCTTCTCCCTGACTCTGCCCTTCTTTCTCCCAGCATACAGCCTAGCTTTCCCTGCCTTGTTCTGTTCTTCCCTGCTGTAGGCTCAAAGCAGTTCTTTATTCATTAACCAATAAAAGCAACCCATAGACAGAAGGACCTCCCACACCAATTAGCCAAACAGTATTACAAACAATTTAGTTTCTGTGTGATTATTTCTAGTCAGGGTGCCCAGGAAATGAGTCTGGGCAGCCAGGAAACAAATAAGCAGCCACCCCCAACAGGCCGAGAGTTCTAAGGAAAGTCTATGTAGGAGGAGAGCCTAATCCGAGTTTCTCCTTAGGGAAATGAGTTAGGTACTAGAGGAAAGAGAAATTATACACTCAGAGAAGTAATAGTGGCATTAAATGAAAAGATAAAGAGACAATTATTCATTTTTAAAAGAATTTCACAAGAAGGTGATAAGAGAGTAGAATAGAGACATTTGGAAGCTTCTGGGTTCTTTATAAGTCTGAAATGATCATCACGTGCTTGGCCATAGGGGAATATGAATGGTATAGAAAGGAACAGGGGTGGAACTGTGAACAGTAGACAAAGACCAGGTAAAATATAGAAAAATTTAACCTTAGATTTATAAAATAAACAATGAATCTCAACATTCATTGGGCAGTAGATAAAATAGTGGGAAAGTGGGAAAGCAGAGGATGCTGTCTTGCAGAATTTCAAGCAAGAGCAAAGGAAGGCCTCGGGCAGACAATCTGATACGCCACAGAAATATAGTTTAAAATGATCTACACAGTGAGGTGCTGCTGAAGAAAGGGCCCTGTATGTCCTAGCTTACTCTCTAGAGTCATGGTTGGGAACCACCCTAACAATGAGTTTTCAAGCTGGGACATGGTGGCACATGCCTTTAGTCCCAGTACTTGGGAGGCAGAGGCACGTGGAGTTTGAAGCCAGCTTTGTATGCAGAGCGAGTTACTGGACAGTCAGGACTACATAGAGAAACCCATCTTGAAGAAAACAAAGCAAACAAAAAGAGTGAGCTTACAGCAAAGTCCTTCTGGAAGAAGAAGGTCCAGCTCTTTCACTTTTACTTCCGAAGACTCAAAGGTCTCTGCCTATCACGGATAAACAGAAGACTAAGGATAATTGGTTTGAGCCAGGAAACTGGATGTGACTTGGATATAGGTGCAGGCAGCTAGGTTCACATGGAGTGAAATGTGGGCCACGGTACACAGAAGAGGGTTACGTTTGGAAACTGCACCCAGAGCTCTAGGACAGATACTGCATGGCCAGACACACGGGATCACACAGCATTTAGGCCTCACCATCCCAACACAGAAGCCTTTGGTTTCACTGCCATGTTGCAGTGAGTACTACAAGAATGCATATCTAGCAAAAATCCCATTTTGGTCTAACCTGTTTGGACTTTGAGCAAAAATGACTCAATACCTTTCTTTTCTCCATGCCAGCTAAATTGTAAACTGGAAGCCTGGAGGTTGGGGAGGGGGAGAAAAAAATCTCATCTTCTAATTCCTCAGCTGAGGAGGAAAATCAACAATTTTCAGTATTTTTTTTAATCATTTGGCTTTGTGTTGGTTTATTGTGTTTTCCCCTTAGTCTTATTTTTCATGCTTTCATCCCATATGCTTTTATTCTCCCTTTGTAATTATTAATTTTCATTGTTAACTCCTCTAGATTATAACCACTATGTACTTATCCTTCTGGGTGCATCTGTAAAGCTGTTTCCAGAAAGTCTTAACTGAAAGAAAAGACAACTTGAATGTAGCTATCACCATCCCATGGGCTGGGGTCCTGAATAAAAGGAAAGAGTGAGATGAACACTAGCATTGTGTCCCTCTCTGCTTACTGCTGATGCAATGTGACCAGCTACCTCAGCCTCCTGCCATCATGCCTTCTTTTTGACATGGACTGTACCCTAACAAACTAGAGTCATCAGAGAGGAGGGAGCCTCAGTAAAGAAAAGGTCTCTATAAGGTCCAGCTGTAGAGCATTTTCTTAAGTAGTGATCAATAAAGAGGGCCCAGCCCATTGTGGGTGGTGCCATTCCCAGACTCGTGGTCCTGGGTTTTGTAAGAAAGAAAGCTGAGCAAACCAGTAAGCAGCTGCCTCCATGGCCTCTGCACCAGCTCCTGCCTCCAGTTCCTGCCCTTTGTGAGTTCCTGTCCTGACTTCCTTTGATGATGAATTGTGATATGAAAGTATAAGACAAATAAATAAACCCTTCCCTTCCCAAGTTTCTTTGGTCATGGTGTTTTATTATAGCAATGGAAATCTTAACCAAGACAACAGTCATCAAGAAGACATTAAGATTAATAAAAGACATTAAAGAAGACATTAAGAAAATCATTAAGAAGACATAATGATTATAAATATATATTAACCAAATATCCATGTACCCTATGCTACAATACTTGTGCGCATAAAGGGACAGTGAGTAATTTTAACACATTGCTGTCATCAAAAGATAGACCATCCAGAAAAAAATTAATTTAAGAAAAATTCAGAATTAAACTGTACCACAGATAAAAACACACTTAACAAACAACTGAAAATCTTCTATCCAGCAGCTATGAAATGTGTGTGATTAGAGCCTAAAGAAAAAAAATTTTTTTGTTTTGTGAGACAGGGTTTCTCTGTGGCTTTGGAGCCTGTTCTGGAACTTGCTCTGTAGACCAGGCTGGCCTCGAACTCACAGAGATCCGCCTGCCTCTGCCTCCTGAGTGCTGGGATTAAAGGCATGCACCACCACCACCCGGCAAGCCTAAAGAAAATTAAGTGATATGTTTAACTTTCTCTAAGATGCATCACATCATAGGCCTTAAGTCTTAACAAACACACAAAGATGAAATAACCTGTTGTATATTTTTAGATGATAATGGAGTAAAACTAGAAATCAATAGCAAGAGTAAATAAAATGTATAAATACTAAAAATACAAATTAACTAATATATCTTTGAGAAATCGCAGATAACTGAAGAAATTAAAGGGAGAAACTGAAGTTTCCTAGAACCAAATGAAAATGGTAGAACCTATGATGCATAGTAAAGAACGTTCTAAGAAGGAAGTTTGTAGCTATTAATGCCTAAACATAAAAATTAAAGAAATTTCAATTAAATAATTCCATGATGCACTTCAAGGTCTTATAAAAGCAAGAATAACTCAGTAAAAATACAAAGTAGAAGGAAAAAAAATAGTAATGATCAGAATTAACTTTAATGAAATGGGAACCAAGAGAGTGATACAGAGGAATAATGATGCTTCTAATGAGCCAGAGTTGGTTCTTTTAAAAAATAAACAAAATAGAAAATTCCTTGGTCAAGCTAACCTTAAAAATAAAAAACAAAAACAAATAAAATTAGGTATGATAAGGAGAAATTACAGCAAATACCACATGTTCCAAATAATAAATAGGGAATATTTTGAAAAATTCTAATTCAACAAATTTGAAAACCTTCAAATAAATGGATACCTTTTCAGATACATATGACTTACCAAAACTGAACCAAGAGATTATCAAAAATTCCAAGCATATCTATAATAAGCAATACTATTGGAGCAATAATAAGGAGTCTCCCTATGAAGCAAAGTACAGGACTGGGTGAATTCACTACTAAATTCTACCAGACCCTTAGAGAAAAACTAACAATGAGCAGGATATGGTGTTTGAAAGAGAATGGCCCCATAGACTCATAGATTTCAATAGCTGGTCACCAGGGAACAGAATTTTTTGAAAGGATTAGGAGGTGTGTCCTTATTGGAGTAGGTGTGACCCCGCTGGAGGAAGTGTGCCACTGGGGATGGGTTTTGAGGTTTCAAAAGCACAAATTAGTCCCAGTGTCCCTCTCTTCCTGCTGCCTGTGCATCTGGATACAGAACTCTCAGCTATGTCTCCAGCACCAAGTCTACCTGCTTGCTACTATGCTTCAGACATGATGATAATGGACTAAACCTCTGAAGCTGTAAGCAAGTCCTGTAGGAAGTTATGGTCTACCTAATCAAAAAGACCCAACCTGGAGTGTGCCTGGAGCTGTCAAAGATCCTGTCTGTGCCTAGCCAGTAAGGAGCTACCAAGCGATGTTTCCTAAGAGCCTAGCAACAGGTGCTGTCAGAGGTCCTGATCGTTCCTAGCCAATGAGAGACGAGCATGAGATGTCAACTGTCAATGGATCGGAATGCCTGGGTGCTGAGAGGGTATTATATAAGCTCCCCCCCACACGCACTGTTGTTAAATAAATGAGTCTGCTGTAAGCCTTCAACCTGACTCCAGGTGTCTGTGTTCAATGAAGTTGAGCCTTTTCACCCCCTCCCCTTTTTAGATAAAAAGCCAAGCTAAGACGTTTGCTCAGACTCTGAATATGACTCTGATGACGACTGTACTAAAGAAGAACGGGCTTACAAAAGCAAAATGGACAATTGAGAAATGGAGGTTTGAACATAGTAATTAAATACAGAAAAGTGAAGAGCCCCTATCATCTGTGTGCTATCAACACAGGGAAAGCAAGTATTCTAGATAAGCTCCGTCACACCCATGTCCAAGATGGTAAAGCAGGTGGTATTATACAGAAGATTGGTACCACTACAGCAGAGGGAAGGAAGAAGACAGAGCAGTAAAAGAGTTGTGTTTTCATCTTTTCAATGGAGACACCAACAGGGATATATGATCTATGTTTTCACATAGGAAGTATGATATTTTATGTGCTCCACAGATCATAAAGTATGTTTATATACACCCTGAATGAAAGGCACTAATTGATATATATTAAAAATGTGTACTGCATTTTATCTTTTCATTTATCATTAAGAGATAGGCAGTTGATGAGTCAGACAGCCTGGGTTTGAATCCTGTTTGTACTACAGTGAGATAACTACCTGATCCAAGCTGAAGGTCATTATCTGAGGAAAACAGTGTGTGTCTTAAAAAAAAGAAAATTCTCAGAGTAGATCTTCACATATGCTAAGTACTAGTTTTTTAACTATTGTGATCAGAGGTGTTGAAAGAAGACATGATTGTATGTTTGCATATTGCATCTTTGAAACTAATGCTAATAGAGTCTTGGAAACCTTATCATTAAACGCTCTAAAAATAGTATGTGAGTCTGTAACTTCTCATTAAATACGTTGTGCTACTTATTGACCGAATACATGAGAATTTCAGAGATCAAAAAGAACAAGCTCTTTTTGAGAACATTTTCTGGTTAAGTCAAAGATTTAGAATAGCCAAAAAATAAATTAATAAAATGTTTCATGTCTCAATATTTCGAGATATTAGTATCCCGAATTTTCATGTTTTGATGGATAGTAAAAGCAATGGATCTGCCCTTAGCAAGAACTACTGAGAAATTAACTTTTATTTTAACTTAATACTTAGTGACTCATATGCTCTAGGAAAGTAGAAACAATATATTTCACAGTCTGGTTCAATCACTTAAAATGTCAGTCCTAGAAGAGGTCATTTGTTCACACACATACACACAAAGGATAGTAAAAGTCTGTTATAAATCTCCCACAAGAAAGAGCCAATTTCTTTAATCTTATGTCAGGAAAATTTCTAGTTGGGTAAAATATTCCTTGCCAAAAATAATTAAGACAAATTGAAAAGACTGACATTTACAAATACATCATTAAGTGGCTTTCAAGATAATTAATGTATTTTCAAATTGATTCTCTGCTTTTGAATAGCTGGATTTATTTTATAATACTTTAATAACACATTTTAATTAAAATACCTGTTAACAGGTGACATTTTACATAATTTTAAATAGTATTTACTATTCTAGCAACTCAATCATGTAGAGTTTATTCATATCAGTGTGATTTTCTAATTTTATTGAGGGAAACAGGAAAAGGACCCCCAAATAATGTAAAAGATAAACTCATGATATATTAATTTATCATGCACGCACAATAGGTTAAAAAATGGGGTGCCTTTGGGTCTTATTCTTTGTCTGTCTGAGTCCCAGGAACAGATCAGCCAGGCCAGCTGTCTAGGCATTTGCAATGATCCCTACCTTTGGCTTTGGCAAGGCTAATGGACTCTTACAGACACTGCCCCTGTGTCTTGCAGCAGAAGGAGGGCCCTGACCCCCTTTCCTTTTGTATGAAAGTTCTTTTAAGGTAGCCGCATTGGCACAGTGGGGCAGGCAGCTGGAGTCCTTTTTTGTTCCCAGCAGAGGCACTATTCAAGGGTTGTGCCTCAGCTCCTTAAGCATCTGGAAAGCTGGTTTTTGTTTGGCTTTTCTTTCCTCCTTTCACTTCTACCCACATTCCAAACATTTTTTGAAGGAATAGAAAGTCTTTAGTTGTTTTGCATAGTTAATCTTTCAGGAGGGTCTATAAAAAATTTAAAAGTAATATCATTCCTTTTGGGGAGTACTTTCTACCTTTAGAAATAAAAAAGGTTGAACTCTAAATTTTTTATGAGAAAAGTTAAATAACTTTTATTTTATGTATATTTGCAATGACAGGGAGAGAAAAGAGAGTATGAAGGAACAAAAGGAAGATTCAAAGGCAAGTTAAATGAAAAGTCATTGTATGTTTCACACTTGAATAGCATCAGCAGCATCATGGTACAATTCACATGTAGCATGAGTCAGATGATATCATCCAATTTTAAAGGCTTTATAGAATAGAAACCTGATGCAATGTATTTTCCAGTCGTGGGTTCTTATCTTTCCTCGTGTTCTACTGGGCATTGACTTTGTACTGTATTTATGATGTTTGATGGGAGCAGGGATGTGAGATAGCCAGTTAAGGATCAGGCACAAATCCAAGTTCATTAAAATGGTCGAATCTATATAAATATGGTTTTAGGTGCATAATGTATTTCCCTGGAAATAATTACTTAAATAATTTTTTTTTAGTATTTGCCACAGGGTCAGTAAAAAGGCACAAATAAAATTGGGCCATAAGAAGAATGCCCTGGTAACTTATAGCTGGAGGCAGATTCTAAGGATGAAGGTAGGTGTGGTAACTTCAGACATTGTGCCAAAACGGTGCATGGGGTGATTCTGAGCTAGCCATAAGGCTAGCTTGAGGCAGATCTCTGGCTGAATTGCCTGAAGTAACTTTTGTCTTCAGGGCTTCTTTCATGGTCCCTCCCGCCTAATTTGATGTCAGCTTCTTCCTAAATGTAGTTATTCTCTGCTAATTGTGTCAATTGAAGGCTTAGAAAAGTGCTGGGAAATTTACTTCATCATTAAGGAGAATACCCAACAATGTAAAAAAAACTCTTCTCCTCTTCCCCTTTTGTAGAGGAGAAAAGTTAAACAATGATTTAAATATTTCTGTCATATGCCTTCCAGGTACCTGGCGTTATAGAGGCATCTGGCATGTGACAAAAGTACAAGGTTTGGCTCTTCCCTGGGACTTAAAATGAAGCTATAGACAAAACCACATCAGAAAAATTATAGTAGGTAGTTTAGAAGCATAGGAGAGAAACATAGATGAAAAAGCAAAGGCCATAAGTGCCAACAGAGTGTTGGGTGAGTGATGGATTCTCACAGCTGCTCAACAAGATGAGATTGAACTAGGGATCAACTGATTATCACTGCATCAGGGAGAAAAAACAAAGCCAACAAAAATTCGAAACCGTAACATTCCATTGACTCCGGAGAGACAATGGAGAGAACTACAGGATGGAGTAATTGTCTCTTCAGTTATCTTTAAACTTTCAATAGGATTCTTGTTCTTTTAAAATAGAATTGTTTTAAATACCTCTACAGACTAAACTTACATGGACATTTGAACATGGAGGAAAAGAAATAAAAGTTTTTGGGGTTAAAACTTCAATATAAAATATATCAAATAAAAAATTCTTTTATGAAAGGCTTCTAAAGTTGTCTAACATTTCTTAAATCAATCTGTAGCACATAATCAGTAATCAGTAAAACCGTATCATTTAAACAGAAAAATCATAACTTAGAACCTCACCCTTGGGCAGCTGTGTCCTATTATGGACTGGAACTTAGCACATGAGTTTCAGAAGTTGTTAGATTTGTGTTCAAGCTAACAAATCTCAATTGTTAAAAAATAAAATAAAAATAAAAACCTCTGGTGAGATGGGACAACAGCCTATAAAGAGGTCTCAGACCAATCTCAATTCCATGGGATGATAGTCTATCATATTTTATTTTGATTTGTTAAATGTATGAGGAAAAAAGTATTAGGACAAACATGGCCTTTAACTGACTGAGAGGTCACCCTTCCCACCCCAGTTAAAAGACTTTAAAACATTTTCTCTTTAGGCTGTATTTCAATATTTAAACTGTCAAATGAACATTTTCTGATAAAAGATAAAGAGCATATTTTTCATACCACTGATAGATGAGCTGATTTAAATAAAAGTTATTGTATCCTGTTACAAATAAAGTAAAACTGGCATTTGAAAGGGTTTCCATAAAGCACACATTTCTAAATTAGTACTAACAGTATCAACATTTACTCTATTGCAATTAAGATGGAATCATTGCTCTGAAATGAAATGGTCTTTCAAGGGCATTTTATATGGTGGAATGTACTGCAGTATGCAAAGGAATTTTACATCCCTTATATCCATCCCTCTCTGTGAAATGTGAAAACTATAAATGTATCATCAAATTTATTGACTTCAAGTAACTGCACTAAAGAAAATGGGATGGAAAAATACTTGACTCTTGAGGATTTTTATTCTCCCAGGCCATATACAGCCAGATTCATGATTACTAAGATGTTTTTAATAGCCTTGTAGTCTGTTCTGAGTTTTCCAAGGGGTAAAAATGTGCTCTTTGAAGTTAAGTATTCACCTGCCTGATATATGTATGTATGTATATATAAAACCTTCCATGCAGAGAAATGTTTTTCAAATAAAAAAGTTAGTGCACCTAAAATAAGTGAGAAATTTGTATCTAACTGAGCAACATTTAACAAAGACTCCATCTTACCTTTTCATCATAGAATGTGGAGAAAATACTAGTGAAATCTAACATACAACTTTATAAAGCCCACCCAGTAATCTATTAATTCTTGTGGCTGAAATGATGATCAAGATAGCTTTTAAACAATCTCTTGGAGAAAGTTGTTTCGATTTGACCTTCAGTTACTGAAAATAACAACTTCCCAGAGGCATATTTACCATTCACTAACTTTACATTTTACCTGGGCTGGCAAATGGTTTCCTACTGATGAAAGCTGCGGTTCTTTGCAGCCATTATCAGTACACTTTTAACAGAGTCACATAAAGACATGAACTTCCACATGTAGTTTACAGTCATACCTAACTCCTGCTCCTTCTGATGGCCTACCTGTCAGCAACCATCAACCTGCTTCTTCTATTCAGCTCTCATTCAGTCCATCCCTTGTGTAGCCTTTGGCCAAGTGGCTTCTCCTCCTCTAAAAACACCCCCATGTCTGCATCCCTGCCATATTCTGTTCAAATATGACTACTTATTAGGCTCTCTCACCTCCCATAAAAGTTCACTTCTCTCCTCTCTCTGTTTTCCCAACAGACATTGCCATTACAGCTCTGATAATATAGTAGTAACTGGCACCTCTAAGAAGCAGTGTCATATAGTGAGCAAGAAAAAGTAAAGAGTTGGAAGATATTTGTATCTAGCCTCTATGCCCTACCATGGTGGGACATGGGCAATTTGGCTCCATTCCCTAACTTATAACAATGGTACTACAGTACTACAGCAGTATCTTTGTTTACTGGCTTGCTATGAAGAATAAATGTTTCTGGCATATTATCTGTTATACTATGAAGATTTAACATCCTAGTGTCTATATAATGGATGAAATAACACCTTAGATGGTAGGTATATTATCTTTTGTAATGTGAAGTATTAGTACCTAGGTTAGGATCTGCTGCTACACAGCCATCTTGAAATCATGCAGTAGTTTCTTTTGAGAAAAAGTCAAAGACTGGTCAAACAGTAGCAAGCAAACAGCAAGCACATGCTCCACAAGAGAGGGCAGGGGTTGTTCTTAAGATGGCTCATCCTTGCTTGTGACTCATGACCCATGGAATGAAACTGAATGGCACAGAACTCAGAATGGAAAGCAGCATGGACATTTGACATTTCTCTGAAAACATATTCTGTCTGGTTGGTGGTGCTATCCAGTGCTGCCTGTTACTGAGGTTCTCCTGTTGTGGAGAACAGCCTTCAGAAGCAAATTTCAGATTGGGAGCCTACCTTATCCCAAACCTCTTTCATCTGAATGTCAACTAGGAAGAAAAGAAAAATGTTGTGGGCTTCCTTTCCTTTTGAGAAAGAAAATAATACTTTTTAAAAATACACAGCTATCACAGATGAACAACATCTAAACTAGAACAGACTTAACGTGTTGTGAGAACAGCATCTCAAGAGCCTTCATGGCTGAGCAACGCATTCAACATGTATTTCCTTGAGCGAATGTAACCATTCCCACATGGATCTGACTCAGACTAGAAAATGCTCAGAGTGCTTTTCCTAATCAACTTCGAGAGAAAATTTACCAATTGTTGCTTGTTTGTAAGCAAATCAAAAGCCAACCAAGGGTGGTGAATAACTCAGGAGGCCATTATTCCTCTCTGTATTGTGTGTTCAGAGAACAAAGGAACTAGCACTTTGCATTCATAGGAGTTTAGAAACAACCTGACATTTAAAAAAAATACTCCTTTGTTCACTTGAGTTTTATAACTTCCTTTTTTTTACATTTTTATTTTTTAAACAATCTTTTTTATTTTACATACCATTCGCAGTTCCCTCTCCCTCCTGAATTATTTATTTATTTATTTATTATGTGTATTGACATTTTGCCTGCATGTTTATCTGCTCTTGGAGTTAGACAGTTGTTAGCTGTCATGTGGGTGCTGGGAATTGAACCTGGTTCTCTGGAAGAATAGTCAGTGCTCTTAACTGCTGCATCATCTCTCCAGTCCCAAGGATTTTTATAAATTTTGAAGTCCCTTTTCATCTTCCAAAAACAGCAAGGAAGTAATTCTTCTTAAATAATTAGCAGTGATGTGTTCAAGTGCACAGCCCTCCCTCCTGGCAGAGACTGAATGGATTGTGTCACGGGCGAAGCCTAGAGTGAGGAGGACAGGAGACAGAATCTGCCATTTAGGGCTGATGACACTTTCTTTTTTTTTTTTTTTTTTTTGGTTGCCAGCAGGAGTGTAGTGGCAGCAACTTATGGATGTGCCAAAGAAAATAAGGTTCATAGGTCAGACTTTGACATGTACAGCAACCAAAGTTGCCAAGATGTGGCTTGGTCCCCAAAAGACACCTAATGTCTTAACTCAGAAAGTAAACCCTTTTCTACTCTTCCACAAAGATTAGTAGAGACATTTGTCACTTAATCACTTTGTTCCCAGGTTAGAAAAGCCAGAGGAGAGAGGACCAGCATTCAAACATTCACACTTACAAAGTGAGGCAAGCAGCTGCAGAGCAGCAGTTATTCCAGGGTAAGTCGGCAGTGAAAAATGCCAAATTTAGGGTTTTTTGTTGTTGTTGCTGTGAATGAATGAAATATATGAAGTGTGACACATTTTTTCCATATGAAAGAAGAATTTCTGTGTGGATTATAAGAGACTCAAGGGGAAAAAAAACAAGAAAAAATTAGCATTCTTGCAAAAATTTTGGTGACAGACAGTATGCAATTGGAAGAAATTAGTTCAGCTTAAAACCTGGACCATGCAGCCTCACTTTTCCCTCCATTTCTTCTTACTGCCCCTATGCTCCAAATTCTAGTTGTAAGTCCTTACAGTTTACCCAAAGCTTTGGGCATGCCAATGCCATTTGCCCTTCACTAAGAATTGAATGCAATGGAGGAGAGAGACATTCTTTCCTTTTCTTTCACTGAGGGAAACATAACAAGCCAGAATAGACTCCAGGCTAGGCTTCAGGATGGAGTGATTTTTATTATTTCAAACATAGCTATTGACAAATGCTTGAAGGCAATATTAAAAAAAAAAAGAAAGAAAATAGCTTTCATTTTATGCCTTGGAGGCCAAATTGGTTACGATTTAATTTCTAAGAGGGAAATTTTATAGAATAAAGTGGCCCAACATTTCTCTTTCTTCACCACACATATGAGAAATATAAGCTGCAGGGACATCTGGAGAGGACCGTTATTCACTAATCAGAGGCGAAATCCAAACCACTGATACTTTGATGGAGACAGACATCACTAGAGTCACAAGGAAGAAAGCTGTAACGCGTTGCAGGCTAAAAGACATTCCATATGCATTTTCACCTTTTGGGCAGTTCCAAAGCGCAATTCTCTTTCAGAAGCCCTTTGTAATCTGACACCCACTGTAGATAAGATACACTGTGAAGATAGTCTGTTTTGCAGCAGCAAGAAATCAAATTGGTTCCAGAAGCAAAGTTATATGACAAATGGTTTAATAGTATTGCTCGAATTGGAAAGCTTGGCTGAATTATTTTTCATAATCATTTAAAAAAAGATTTAAAAATAACTTTGCCAAGCCATGTGGGGTGGGGGTGGGAATGTGGGGAATAAGGCTGAAGTGAGAAGGTATCTCATTTTATTGGCTTTATAATTTGTTATTAAAATTTAGGAGCTCAGTGGTAATTTATTATTAAATTTTGTTTACTACAAATATTTTTAGATAAAAATAGTACTAGATTTAAATGTGACTACCTATGTTCTGGAAGATTAAATAGATTAACAACTAGAGATGCATTTTTTATTATCATTTCCAAGATATTTTTAGTTTTCACCAAATTCCAGTCAGCTTTGCATTATTTAAAAAGCATCTGGAAAAGTTCATTAAGACTTGGCACGTTTTAGAGTTTAGAAAAGGGGTCTTCTATACAGTAGTGTCTTGGCAAAATAACCCAGAACCTCATGGATGTAGGTAAAATGAAATCATTTTCCTGAGTGAAGTTGGAAACAATTTAAATATCGCTTAGCCCACAACACAAGACTACAAAGATCTAGCAGAAATCATAGTTAAATAGGATGTGACTAGACACGACTATTTTCTAAAAGTCAGAAAAAAATAAGGTTTTCTCCTTCAGTACTTACAGTCTTTGAAGACCAAAGCTGGGTCTCTATGAGGCAAGGCTTGGGCAATGATGTGCCTTAGAGATTCCAAGGTTCTGTCCATCTCGGCTCTGCCTGTGCAAGCCTCCTGCACAGCGTCCTCATGCCTGAATTCTCTCAGCTCTGGACTGAATTTGTGCAGTTCATTGATGCACTGGATTACCGAAGAATCCCTTTTAACATCTGCCAATCAGACATTTCCCAGAATCTAAAGACCCTCAGGGCCCTCCTCTCAGGCTCACTTATCTTTGTTGTATTCTGAGCTAATTAGCCTGAAAGGCTGGCTGACAGGCTGGTTCCCATTGCTTCCTC
Organism: Ondatra zibethicus; assembly: GCA_004026605.1. NCBI lineage: Eukaryota > Metazoa > Chordata > Mammalia > Rodentia > Cricetidae > Ondatra > Ondatra zibethicus. Next base: position 760 of record PVIU01003185.1, on the reverse strand, counting down.
CTGTTAAACACACCCACCTACAGGCTGGCTCAGGAAGCTCACTAATCATAGGAACAGAGTTCCTCTCCAACCAGATTTTGCCTGTGCTGTGCTGCCTGCCTATTTGGGCATTTCTTTTGGCCGTCTATCTTCAAATGAACTGACCCAGGAATATGAACTCAAGAAGCATGTTTCTCAAAGAAATTTACTAAATTACAAAGGAGAGGCTCCTTGAGACTGCCATCATTGTATAACCACTATAACCAACATAATCTAAATTCCTGTTTGGAAAAGAGGGTACTATAAATATTATGATTGGAGTTAAATTATGCTTTATGAATGCATTCAGAATCCTCTACCCAATGATAGTCACTTCTGGTGAGCAGTACCAAGCAAAACCTGGTGGACTATTTTGTAGCTTGCATGACCACACTTCTTATTCTATTGCTCCCCGAGACAAACCATTCCTAGGACTGACTTAATTAATCGTGATATCACTCATTCGTAATAATTCATTCTATTAAAAATATCAGGGTGAGGGTCTGGAGAAATGGCTCAGTGTGTAATGACCTTTGTTGTAAAAGCAAGAGGACTTGAGTTCAAATCCTCAGTACATTATGTAAAAGCCAGGCATGGCTGCATACAGGTAACACTAGTGTAGGGAAGCAGATGGATCCCAGAACCTGTCTACCAGTCAATTTAGCAGAAATGGGGAGTTTCTTATTCACAGCAATACTGTTTCTAAAAAATAAGGTGGAGAGTGACAAAAGAGGTTATATAG